>ML269285.1:0-74836 GCA_005239495.1 Nicotiana undulata | reverse complement strand
CATGATATCGGTATTGTGAAGGCTATTAATGCGTAGAAACTAAAAGAAACATAACAAGTATAACTGGTAAGACTTCATGTCTATATGTGGAGATCGGAAAGGGTCCGTCACTATTGTTTCTATTACGAACTTTACTTGTGCATACTCAGTCCTGTTATTATACATGTATTCGTATTTCAGTCTCAGGAATCATTTATTTATCATGCATTGCCATTGTTTGGGCTGTTTACATAATGAGAGTGTTGTGAGGAGACTGGAAATTCTGACTGAGTATGGGCGTAGAGCCAAATGTTGAGATGATATACCCTTCGTGGGCTTGATATATATATATCGCTTGGGCCATATCCTTGGCGGCCCCTCCGGAGTCTTTACACCCCCAGTGAGCGCACAGTTATTGAGGGATGGATTTCCCTGGACATGGATTTGTCCGATATATGAGATATAGAGGGATGGATTTCCCCTGGTCCAGATACTGTTTATGAGATATGGAGGGATGAATTTCCCTGGTACAGATTATAGATGAGTATGATATCCTNGGGCCAATGGCCAATTATGTGTACCGAGAGGACTACCTGTGAGAGTTGCATGATACATACATGGCATTTAAATTGTTATTTACGGATATTGTCACTGATATACTCGGTTATTCCTCAAATATTCATTATACGAACTGTGATTTACGAAGGTTGAGTTCGTCGCTACCTCCTCAGACCGTAGGTTGTTTTCGTTACTTACCTGCACACTGTTTGTGCAGATCCAGGGGCATCGGGTTTTGACGCGGAGCGGTGATAGCAGCTATTCTCTCAGAGCCGACGAGGTAGCAGCTGGCGATCGCTGTCCCGTCCCTATTTTCCCTATTCTTCCCTTCTGTATTAGAAATTGGGAATTTAAAACTTCAGTATTATTATTCTCAGTTGTATTGATGTCAGTAGCTCTTGACTGCGTGACTCCAGATCCTAGGTTGATTGTTGGAGCTCATTTCTTTTGTTAGACTGTTTTAAATGATTAAAAATGTCCGTATTTCTATGAATTGAGCCAATGATGAGTAAATTTCTCTAGTAAATGAATTGAGTATTGTTGTAACGGTTGGCTAGCCTGGTTCCACGACAGGCGCCATCACAACTCGGAAACGGGTCGTGACATTCGTGATCGCGAGGTATGTTCCGTGATCGCGAAAAGGAAGACCTAGGCAGAGCATATTTCGAGGGCTTTTGTCTTTTTATAAGTTTCTGAGTTAGAGAGCTGAGATTTGTCGATTTTATATGAGATTTTAACCACTTTGATTGAGGTAAGTATTCTTGACTAAGATTTGGTTATATTTCATAATTCTATCTTTATTGTTATCTTTTAATTAGTGACTTGAGTTGGAGAAATTAGGGAGTTTTGATTAAACTTTCTAAAACACAAAATGATGATTTGAAGGTCGATTTGATAACGGAATTGGATAATTTTGGTATGGTTGGACTCGTATTGCAACAGGGTGTTCAAATTTTGTACGTTTTGTTGGGTTCCGAGGTGCGGTTTTGGAGTTGACTTTTTGGGTTAACTTTTTGGTTTTCATTAAAGATCGAAGATTTATTATCCGAAATTATTTCCTATGTCTTTTATTTATGATATCAATTTATTTTGGCTAGATTCGATCCAACCTGAGGTTGTTTCACATAGAGAGGACTTTTTAGAGTATTGATTTAGCTCTTTTGAAGTAAATATCTTGTCTAACTTTGTGTGGGGGAACTACCCCTTAGATGCGGGTTGATTGTATTATTTGAATTATGTGAAAGAAGTATACGCTAGGTCACGAGTGCATACTCGGGATTATACGTGGAAATTAACCGGTTTAGATTAGCTTCTTTCATAAAGTTATTTGAAGTTGTTAGCACATATTATATTTTTTATTTGTCAAATTTACTTTTACATACTTTATTTGAAGTTGTTAGCTCTTTATTTATAATGTGACCTCCTTTAATGTTGAGTTATTCCTAATTGAAATTGTTTCTACATGATATCCTTTCATTGTTGTCAGGTTATTCTCATGCACTTAGACGTAGTTGTTGGTTCATCCCATATCTTTCACTGTTATCTTATGTAATATCTTCATTATTGATTTTACTCTTAAGAAATTAATTGAAGTTTAAGTTACTGAAAGTCATTAACTTATTTTAGTTGAAGTTGTTGTTTAATGGGCCATTGTTCATTATTGAGTTACTTTCCCCATTCATTTTGTTGCTATGGAGTTGTTGTACACATCGTGTTTGAGCCGTGAGCTATGTGTTGTGTTGATAATGATATTGTTCTTGTTAATAGGTTGTGGCCTATGGGTACTTGTGGTATGAGTTGATATTTGTTGTGTTGTTTTCATGTTAGCACATGTGAATTTGTTATGTAGATTGATTGTCGCCATGCGTAGCATAAGGGTGACACCTCACTATTGGTGATCAAGCGGAGTGATACTGGTGGCTAATGACATTATCAAGGTGGTGTGATATCGGTGGCTAATGACATTATCAGGGCGGAGCGATACAGGTGGCTATCGAAGTGATACGGGTGGCTATCGAAACGATACAGGTAGCTATCATGTATAATGTCTGGGTGGAGCGATAAGGGTGGCTATTATGATGTTATCAATATGAAGAGATACGTTTGGTTATGTCAGGGATGATATGTGATGGCACAAGGGCATTACGTTGATGGTATTCGTGTGATGGCATAACTTTATGTGTATGTCATGAATCTTACTTGACTTGATTTGTTTCTTAAATTAGCTACTCGATGTATTTGATATTACTCGTTGACTTGGACTGTGATAGTACACTCGTGCAAGAAAACACCATAGCATGCCACTTATACCAGTTCAGGAGTATAAAACTTGACATTCATTGATCATGCCTATGTATTCTTGTATTATCTGCTTCCATTGCGATGTTGAGCCTGTGATCATGCCGAGCGTATTTTGGTATCGATCCTGTGACCACACTGGGTGGATTGTGATTGTGAGCCTGTGATCATGGATGGATTGAGATATTGGCACATGAGTTGTATGTACGGTTATGATTAATAATGCGGGTACAAGGTGTTGTGAGCATATTATTTGTGGTTGGAGACTCGTGACTTGTGTTTATGAGATGGGGTATCTCAGAGTAATTCTGTTGTGAAACTTGTGTTAGAATGGTTTGAATATTGGATTGTCATTGTTTTTCCTTAATTGGTTTCACTGGTAATTAGCGGTGTTTTGATTAATTTACTGTTTGTATCACATGTTTATTCCTTGATGTCGTTTACCGATTCTTGCTTTTATTATTAGCTTTATACTTAAATATTGCACACATTATTATGACTAGTAGGTGTCTTGACTTGTACCTCGTCACTGATCCATCGATGTTACTCATGATACTTACTGGGCACCGACCGTGGTGTACTCATACTATACTTCTGCTTTGTGCAGATCTAGGTGTTGGATATACTGGACTCAGGCAGAGTGAGTTTCTTGATCGCGAGGATTCAAGATAGAGCTGCTTGGTCGTCACAGTCCCTTGGAGTCTTTTTGCTTTTGATTGTACTGTTAACTCGTTGTTCGAATAGTATTGTATTTTATTTTTGAGATATTTCTATGTATTCAGCTAGAGTTCATGACTTTGTATTATCTAGTCTTGGAGGTTGTTGTGATTATTGTCGTGTAGCCGTTTTTCACCTTTATTTCGATATAGTTGTGTTTGTCACGACCCAAACCGATGGGCCGCGACGAGCACCCGATACCTTACTCTACCGAGTACCAACGTAACGTATCTTTCTTATTAAATTATTATATACACGTGACATACGGGCCTAATAGGCCAACATAATCATTTATAAAGTCAAAACATAGGCTGACAAGGCCGTACAATTTTTCACGTATACGACATATGTTTACAAGCCTCTAAGAGTACATAAATGTCATATAGGTCGGGATAGAGTCCCGCCATACCAAACAATACACGTCTAAATCATACTAACCAAACAAGCGACTCTGAAGCAAATGGAGCGCACCAACATCTTCCTTTGAGCTGATAGCCTACTTGGAGGGCTCTCGACCTGTCTATTGGGACATGCGGTCATGAAACGCAGTGTCCCAAGGCAAAAAGGAACGTCAATACGAATAATGTACCGAGTATGTAAGGCACATAAATAAGTACATAAGAGACATGGAAGAAATATAGAGTACATAACTCAACCTGTAAGCCTGAATAACTTTGTAAGTCATAAATTACTTTTAGCGTCATGAATATGCGTATGAATGTCATGTCGTGCATAGGTACATGTTTCATAACATCATCAGCCTCTGAGGGCATCCCATCATATCATATCGGCCACTGTGGGCAAAATCATCATCGTATACCAGCTGATCAGGTGGTGGTGCGTATATAACGTCATAACCTTTCCCATATCCCATATACATATATAAACATACATATATATGCGTATATAACGCCGTTTGAATATACATACATATATACGCGTATATAGCGCCGTTTGAATCATATTTCAGCCATTGTGGGCAACATCATCATCATCATCATATACCAGCTGATCAGGTGGTGGTGCGTATATAACGCCGTAATCTTTTCCCATATCCCATATACATATATTTACATATATACGCGTATATAACGCCATCTGGTCATGGTTCAATGCACATGTATGAAATGCATGAAAAGTACGTAATAATCTCAATATTCCTTCCGGATAAACTTTTCCAACTGTGTATTATTCTGAGATCCATGAACAGAAAATAAAATATAAAATCATTTATGAAATTTGTGCATTGCACGTTTCGTTCGTATCGCATGGATCATGCCAAAAGAAAGAAGGAATAACCTTAACATACCTGATCTATAAGTTCACATTACTGCATAGTTAGTGCAACTTACAAACCTTTTCCACATAAATTTCTCTTCAATACAGGTATGGGATTGAATATATGAATAAGTTCACATACTTTTAAAATCAAGGAATAGCTTGCACAGTCTCCGAACTCAGAATTATCTTCAAAGCAGGCTCAAACCCGTTTTTGTTTAAGAATTGTATAATGATTGGGATTCTCCACCACTTCTTTTCTTCTTCAATTTTTCTCAAAACTCTTGTGTTGTATCTCTATCTCTAACTTTATCTTGTTGAACAGACCCACCCCTATTCACATAACCTTTTTCTAAAAGGGATACGTGACTCATGTTATTAAATCTTGCCTAATCTCACATCCTTAATATTGCCACCTATATAATGACTTAAGAGTCATCTCTTTGGTTAGTGTCTTGATTCCACGTGAGGATGGAGGGTGGTTTAATGTTTATCCAATAATTTTCATTAATTAGGTAATATCCCGTTACCCAATAATTAATCAATTACTCACATAATTAAGAATTATCTCAATTTACTTAAAATACTACTCACTCTTAATACACTTTATATACCTTACTATCATGTCCATGTGGTACCTTGTATGGTACTAGTCCAAAAATATCAGGTATTATAGCTCGGACCATATTTTATCCTAAAATGTCAAACTTTGACGAAATTCATTTTCTTCTATTTGTTTACCCTCTCACCTCCACGAATTTACTTATAACTTATTTGAAATAACATAATACTTATAACCTCAAAATAATCTCATTCCCGAGCTTATATCAATTTACTCATTGTATACTTCGATGTACGAAAACATGGGGTGTAACAGTGTTAGCCTTCTTCAGGGGAAATGAGTTACCGAGATACATGACTAATGCCTGTCTTGTTTTGCTACCAAAAGTTGATTTCCCAAATTCCCTTACTGAATTCAGACCCATCAGTCTGAGAAATTTCATTAACAAGATCATATCCAAAGTCATTTGTACAGGATTAGCACCTATCCTTCCCAAAATCATCTCCCCCAACCAGTCAGGCTTTGTGAAAGGGAGAAGCGTCACTCAAAACATCATGTTAGCACAGGAGATTATCCAAGGCAACAAGAAACCTAATCAAGGAGCTAATGTGGTTATCAAGTTAGATACGGCAAAAGCATATGACAAAGTCTCTTGGAGCTATACTTGCATTATGCTTAGAAGAATGGGTTTTTGTGATGGTATCATTGATATGATTTGGAGAATAAAGTCCAACTACTGATATTCTGTGATATTAAATGGTACCAAGCAAGGCATCTTCAAATCTACAAGAGGTCTTAAACAGGGTGATCCCCTTTCCCCTGCCATTTTCATCCTTGGTGCTGAATTACTATCCAGAATGCTGAACAATCTGACTCATGATCAATTCTTCAATGGATTCTACATGGAAAGAAGGGGACCACAGATCAACCATTTAAGCTTTGTGGATGATGTGATCATGTTCACATCTGGTACCAGGAACTCCCTCAATACAATTATGACCATTTTGAGAGATTATGAAGCTACTTCAAGCCAGAAGATTAACAACAACAAAAGCCGTTTCATGGTTCCATCCCTTGTCTTCAAGTATAATTTTGCCAGAATCAAGCAAATCACTGGTTTTACCAGGAAAGAATCCCCAATCACCTACGTTGGTTGCCCCTATACATTGGAAGGAAAAGAATCATCTATTTCAATGGGCTCACATCCAAAGTGGTTAGCAGAATAAGAGGCTGGCAAGGAAAATTCCTTTCTTTTGGTGGGGGAAATCACTTTGATCAAATATGTGTTACAATCAATGTCAATCCACCTATTATCAGCAATTTCTCCCCGTAAAGTAGTTATGAAACAGATTGAAAGGTTGACTCCTACGTTTTTTGGGGCATGGAGAAAGAGAAGCACAAATATCACTGGGCATGCTGGACTAGTATTTCATATCCACTAAATGAGGGTGGCATTGGGGTAAGAAGTATCCAAGATGTTTGTGGTTATCCCATCTTCAGCACATACCATTTTGCAAGAACTATTTGGAAGATATATACTGGAATCACTGGTCTGAAAAACTGATTAACTCCCCTTGAAGATGGTTTTAATGAGGTGGTGGTTACATAAAGGAAAGAATGTAGTACATCAACTTCTTCTAGATACTACCCTCATCATTATTTGCTGGAATTTATGGAAGAATATGTGTAATGCAAAATATGGGGGCAGATCTTCTTCAATGTTCAGAGTTAGATATTCCATTGACTCTGACATTCACATGATGTTAAGGACTCTTTATCCTCACCTTACTTGGCCAACAAATTGGATTGAACTATACTCAATGGTTGAGAATCTGAAACAAACCATCTGCACTACCATGGTGATGTGGAAAAAACCTGAAGAAGGATTTGTAAAAATTAATAGTGATGGTAGTGCTCTTACTAATCCTGGAAGAATAGGAGCAGGAGTCATAGTCAGGGATCATCAGGGCCATTTTATCCATGCAATTGCTTCTTTTCTGGGCACTGGGACAAACAACTTAGCAGAAACCTCTGCTGCCACTTTGGAAATCAATTGGTGTATTGACAATGGATTCACCAGAATTCACCTTGAAGTGGACTCCGCTCTTCTGGTACACTGGCTTAACAACACATGTAATCCCCCTTGGAACATACAGATGGCCATGCAACAACTAAAGAAACTCTGTCATCAATGTGAGAAATTCAAATGCACACACACCTTCAAGGATGCAAATTGGCCTGCTGATTCTCTTTCCAAATTAAGCCATGACCTCACTCACCTCACTCACTTCAATAGCTTCTGGGATATGACCTCCCACATAAGGGGTCAGATCACTCTTGATCAACAGAACGCCCCCTCCTTCGGGCATAAGAAGACAGCCCACATACAAGTACCAACCAGCAGAACACCAACCCCACTTCCTCCAATGGTTATGGATGAGAATCAAAAACAACCGAGAGCTGACCAAATTTTCCAAAGGAATAAAAAGCCCTCATGAACACACAATCTCAATTAACTAACCTTTTCTTCTTTTTTGCAGGATTAGTAGAAGCTTCCACACTATTGCTGGGAATCCACCATGTGTTATTAGCATCAATGATGCTTAATCTAGTGGATCCCTTTCAACGTGGTTGGAGTTATACCATTCTCTCAGAACCCCTTTACAACACCACTCAAAACCAAGTAGCTTTCACAGAATCCTGGCCACCCACCATCCACATCAACACACACACACACACACACACACACACACTCTGTATATTTCTCCTTATAACCTCCCCTTCCACTTCAACTCACCTTTATAGTAAAACGGAATGCCCCCTCAACTGACCATCCTTCACACTCCTTTCTAACCAACACTAACCTATATCTTCAGAATAATCCACACCTTATCAAATCCCAGTTAGTAATAACAACACCTCAACTTCTCTTTCCCTTCAAATGCCTCAGTGAACACAAGAACCTGTTGGCAAACACACACATACCTCACAGAAACACCACTACAAGAGTCTGGGCATAAATGCTAGTTTTTCTCTAACTCTAGTTTCTTTTTTTGCAGGTCTCAATAACCCCCTCATTATCCAACCAATTGATAATCCTTCAGAGGGTGGTATTAGCATCTTTGATGTTTATTCCTCTAAAAGGTTATCAGTTGGATGAAGAAACACACATCACCAAAGTCAGAAGTAGGGAAGCAATCTCTTCTGTGACTCACAACAATGCCATAAGTCCCTACAAGCTCAAAGCTCCTTCCATTGGACTCTTTCCTTTGAACTACTTGGATGAATAATCACACATCACCAAGGTAAGAAGTTGGGTAGTAGTCTCTTCTGAGGCTTACAGTAATGCCATGGGTCCTTACAAGCTCAATGCTCCTCATCTTGGACACCATTTCATATTCCACTCTTGCAACCAACCACCTCCAGCCGGTTATCACACCCACTCAAATAGCACATGCCACACCTCATCTGTCTTTGTTACCAACTACTTTGTCAACCTAATAAGTTACCTTAACCATCAACAGTTTCAACATAATTGGCAACATAAGTGCCGCACCTGCCAACACCCCTCCCCTACTTCTTCTGCCAGCCATAATAATAACCAAAAAACCTTTACCAGCACCCTTTAAGAACTTGGTATAAGGTGCCCATGACAAGAGCTCAATTCACCAGCAATCCTTTATTCCAGAAACCACAAGAACATGGGAAAGGAATTGTTTTTTAAGATAACAAGTTTGTTCAATTGTGCAGGTACCTCCCTGAGGATTAATCCTTTGCTTCAATTTCGGTGTGTGGTATTAGCATTTTTAATTCTCATTCTACTGAAGTTGAGACAAGTGCAACTAATCCTTCATGTTTCATACACAACCAGCTCGTGGAGAGTTTACAACACATAGGACATATAGCAGATCCAATGGTATCCCCTCCACTTCACAGATCATCATCAACAAGCAGCCTCTCTACTTCCCTCTCAGCATAAATTACCATCTTCAACAACAACCTTCTAGCTGCAGCAACATAAAACATTTAAGGGTTCAGAACTAGGCCCTCTGGCATTCACAATGCAGCAACAAAGGTTCAGACAAGGCAGATCAGCACCAAGAATTGAGACAACAGCAACCTTCAAGTCCGTCTGGCAATTAGAAATAGGACAGTGCTCACTTTCTTTTGTTAACTATACCATAAAGACACATCAGATCAACCCAATTGTTTGGGTATTTTTGTTAGCTATATTCAATCTTGCTTTCTTTCACCTCAATGTCAAAGCAAGGTTGAAGATAACACCTCCCCTTCTAACCTATTTGTTTCATCTTAATACAAGGTTTGTCTACACTAGTGAGTGTAGAATTTTTTTGTAAATTGAAGAACCTCCAACTTATGTATTTAGTAGATTTAGGACTCCTAGCACTTTTTTGTATAGCTGACCTAGATATACTTCGCTCTGTTTTTGTATACTCAAGTGCCTATCAAGCTTGGATAGGAACTTGGTACATCATCATAGGTCTAACCCATCATAGAGTTAAGGATTCATTAGACTACCACACAAGGGTGGTCAAATGTAATCCTCATACTTTAGGTCAGGTTTATGCCCCCTCCATTATTGTACTTTATTGTTATATATTAAAATATACCCTAGGCACAATGCCTAGTGGATTTTATTAAAAATAAAAGACTTATATACACGATCCACCGCTGTAGAATCACCGATAGGCGTAGAAACATGAACAAGAATATCAAGAGAACCACATGGCATATCCAAATATGAAGCAAAATACGACATATATGAATATGTTGATACCAAATCAAACAACATTGAATCATCTCTATGATAGATTGAAACCATACTTGTGATCACAACATCTGAGGCCAGTATATCGAGATAACCCAAAAAGCAGAGCAACGAGCCTAACCAATACCGATTTGACCTCTACGTACCTAGCCCTTTACTCTAAGGCGACCTCTAGTTGCATGTCCTCCCTCCTTAGCCGATTGGGTAGGAGATGGAGAGACTGGTGCGGGAACCACTAACTGACAAAGCTGCGGAGCAACGCTCAAAACAAGCCTGGGACAATGCTTCCAAACATGGCCTCAAAGCATCCCTTGGCTGATTGAGGCTACTGATCTGAATCTACCCCTATGACCCAAATAAGCATTGGAATAACTATGAACAGACGGAGCACGGTACAAACTCA
The DNA here is from genome assembly GCA_005239495.1 of Nicotiana undulata. NCBI lineage: Eukaryota > Viridiplantae > Streptophyta > Magnoliopsida > Solanales > Solanaceae > Nicotiana > Nicotiana undulata. The sequence goes on along the minus strand of ML269285.1, from coordinate 64,252 downwards.
CTTGAAGAGCACAAAAAGATGATGGAACCGAAGTGCTATAAGATGGTTGAGACACTGCACCACGGGTATATGTTGTAGAATAAGCTGGCCTACCATGACTCTACCAAACTGACCTTTACCTCCTAAATGAGGTACCACTAACAAGAACGATGAGGTCTGTTGTCCTCATCATCGCCTCTCTCTGAATACATTCTATCATATGTCCACGGCCTTGTCATACCCCTTTTTGTCCTCCCTATAAAAAGTTAAAATGTTTTTTAGCGTGAAAAGGTTTTTTACTTTGAAAGTGACAAAATGGTTGTGTTCAGAAGGATGTAGTCACCACTTGACATTTGATTTTGATATGCCAAGTCACCATTTCAAAAGTAATTCTTCCTTTAAAACACATTCGACTCTAAACCGGTTTGCACCAAAAATTCTAAGTAAGTGGGTTCATATGATTCAGGAAGAAGGTATTACGCATTCCTCGAGTCCCTAATGAAAACAGTTGCATACTTGATCAAGTTGGCTTTAAATATTCAAATTGAGGTAAAATCAAGAAAGAGGTTTGAGGTCATCCCCACCTAATAAGTAAAAGGAATAATAACAAAATAAATCCAATATATCTACACTATGCCTCCATCATAGTGTCGCCTCGACCTCCTTTTACATCCACTTAGGGGCATTCCTCTGATAAAAAGATATACAAACTCTATGATGCATTCCCCTTAATATAAACTAAAGCGAACAACATCTTACCTCAAAAAAGAACTAAAATATAAACGTCCTAAACGTTTGCCATTTCGAGCATGGTCGGCCTAACCACGTGTCACGACCCTAATCCCACAATAGGCCATGATGGAGCCCAGCCATACTGTTAGGCAGCCAATGCGTGGACATCCAAGTTAATTATCTTTTTTTTGCTTTTAAAACAGAAGTTTCATTAAATAATTAGAATTTAAATTCAGAACTTGTGGAAACATACATATTTCCTTGCCAAAGTATCGAGTACATATAATACATAAGACGAAGTGATAGTAATAATGAGTACAACGGCGAACATCTAATAGAAACCCCCAAAATCCGGTGTGACAAGGGTATGAACATCTACCAGAATATACGTTACTACTATAATAGATGTCTAGAATAAGTAACAGATAGAATACAAAAAATGGATAGATCAGGGGCTCTGTGTTCTGCAGATCATAACATAGAGAGCATCTCACCACAAAGTCTCCAAAACAATCGCGCCTACGCGCCCAAAAGACCACAAAAAGTACCTATCTTGGTACTTGCACAATCAGTGCTGAACTGTAGTATGAGTATGTAAATCAATGTGTACCCAATAAGTATCTAGCCTAATCCCAAAGAAGTAGTGATGAGGGGTCTATATTAACACTTACTAGTGATCCAATAAATCATATACAATAAAAGTAGACAGGTATGAGCCATGTAAAGTAAAACAGTCAAAACAGATATAGGAACATATGACGATCCTCAACTGAAAAGTAACCATAAAGTATTCAAATACCGGATACTTCCTAAAAAGGAATACATAATGGCCAACACCAAATGAAAGCTCACATCTCAAGTCAGGAAGACTCATAAGTATGCTAACTCCTTATCAAATGTTACGCATGATTCTACAGAGGCGAACGACCCAATCACATAAGGGCAATGGCACAATTTTCTGACGTGCCGTACATACCGATCCCATAATGATATTGTTGAGGTCTTTCAGCCTTATCCAATAATAACTATGTACACTGCTGAGGGTCAACCGACATGAACCACAGATGCATCTTATCATACAACCAAGGTTGTTCGGCCCGATACATAATAGTACTGATGAGGTGTTCAGCCCGATCCTATAGGAATAGTCAAACTTGATGGGTCACTGGCCCCACTCACGAATATATGTGTGGGTTATGAAATTCAAGAAGGTTCTGAACAAATATGTATGAAGCAGGATAAATCCATAAAAGAAAGGATAAGTTTCACGACTAGCCATGTAGCTCGTCAAGTATTTAAGGTAGCAAGGTTCGATACTCTATACAAGTCCAATCTCAGGCTAAATATGATAATTAAAGCATGTAAGCAGTCAAAGATAACTCACATAATACAATAAAGTCATAGCGTGAGTCTAAGTCTACCCGGACGTAGTACGCACGGACACTCATCACTCAATATGTGTGTTTCTCCCACAACTTGTAGTACATAGCTAATATAATACCTACGAGATTAATTTCCCCTCACAAGGTTAGACATGAGACTTACCTCACTCTATATTCTGATAACCGGCTTCAACGGCTCTCTAACTCCTCAAATCAATGCAAAACAATCCGAAACTAAAAAAACAACGTACAAACCACGCAAAATATACTCGAAGACTCGTAATTTTATAATTTATAATGATTCCCAACTGCACTCGAAAAGTCAACAAAGGCAACCCCTAAACCCACACGCCCGGATTCCGAAATTGTTTTACGAGAATTATTACTCATAGCACCACAAACTCAAATATATAATTTATTCTCAATTCCATGTCCAATTTCATGGTCAAAATACAAAAATATCATTTCTAGATTTTCTTCAAAAATCTCACAATTTCTGCCAATGTTTATGTTAAAATCCATATATAATCCATGTATTTAACTTAAAACAAGTGGGAATAATTTACCTCATGATAAATAATTAAAATGGCTCTTCAAACCACCCAAGCAAGAGATAAATGAGTTGAAATGAGTAAAACTCCCGACTTGCCAACTTATATACTGCCCAAGCGACCATTAAGTGCGAACGCGGCATGTCCCTCGCGTTCGTGAAGCACACCCAGCTCCTACTCTAAAAATCTTCTTTGCGAATGTCAGACACTGAACGCGATGCTACTAGGATTACCCTTCGCGAACGCGACCATGCCTACTCCCAGCTTCCTTTTTCGCGAACATGATCGGGCTATCGCGAACACGAAGCACCACTGTCCAAACTTACGCGAACATGATTGGACTATCGCAAACGCGATGAATAAAAGACCTCTAGCTCAAATCCTTCTTCGCAAATACATGCACCCCATCACGTTCGCGAAGGACAACACCAGAAACCAGTAGTTGCAAAACACCCAAACTTGGTCTGAAACACACCCAAAGCCCATGAGACCCCGTCCAGTCATACCAACCAATACCAATAACTTATCCAAAGGATCGAAACGCCACGAATAACATGCTTTTGTTAACTTTCAAGCCTTCAAACTTCACCGTATGCGTGCGAATCACACTTAGACATATCGGATCGCGACCGAACTCCACGCACAAGTTATAATCAATAACATGAACCTACCCAAGGTCCATGAAAACCATCCGTAGTCCGATAACACCAAAGTACACTTTAAGTCAAACTTAGTAAATTTAAAAACCTTTAAAATGCAAACTTCCGATAATAAGTGCCAAATCGCTTCCATTGGACGCCCAACCCCAACATATTCCCACGTTCTAAAGCACCTTAGGTACCTATAAGAACCTTCAAATCTAGATTCTAAGGTCATTTACTCAAAAGTCAAACATTGGTCAACTCTTACAACTTAAAGCTTCCGAATTGAAAATTATTCTTCCAAATCAACCCCGAACTTCTCGAAAATCGAGACCAACCACACGTGCAAGTCATAATACATAAAGTGAATTTACTCAAGGTCTCGAACCGCCGTACAACATACTAGAACTCAAAACTACTGGTCAGATCGTTACAACATGCTACTAGTGGGCAATCTAATAAAAGTAGAAATAAAATAAAAACATTCATCCATGTTCATTTTATTTTTTTGAACAATTGATTTTATTTACTTGAACCAAGTCCAATTCCTTAAGCATATAAGGCAAAATTTTATTATCTAAAGGGTTGGTCGTCGTCCCTTTCCCACGATCCATTCTATACAAAGAGGCATACGAACATTAACAAATATGAATCAGAGAGACGAGATAAAACATCTAAAAATGAAAAACCATCCAAGATCATCTACGGCATCTAGGAATTAAAGAAAGCTACATATAAAAAAAGAAAGAAAATTGAACTAAAGCCATCAGGACGAGCCATTCAACTATGTCCCTCGTCACCTCAATTTTGCAAATTTTCCAATTATGTCAAATCTCAACTAAACAATTTAAACATACATACAATTAAAGATACCAGATCTAGCTTACTATAAATTTATCACTGCACGGGTACGGCCATAATAAAGATGCAACTATGAACAATTTGATGGAACCAACTCTATGACTAGAATAGTAAGATGAAGCTTGCAACTACTAAGCATGAACATGGATATGATATCCTAATCACATAGCATACTGTCAAGGCTTGCCACTTCAATATTATATTGACACAACTGAAATAAGATAAGGAAAAAATACATTTGTGAAGATTTAAAATGGGTAGAGAAAAGAGAAAAGTTTAAGAGGCAAAGAGATTTCATAAGCAAGATCCCCAGAAACAAAAAGGAACCTGAATTATACTAAGATATGCATTGAGATAAAAATTAACTTGTTTTAATATTTTTACTACTCAAACGTTATAACTTGAAATGGAAATACGTGAATCCGTTAACATAATAACAAAACTCCTTCGAATCTTAAATTTCACCTTAATAGGAGATGATTAACTAATTTTATTAGCAAAGACAGATGTTGACCCTAGAATCCGAGTAACAATTAAATTTGTATTGAGGTCTTAAAGATACGTGATTTAGTTCAATACTAACTAATAAACAAGAGATCAAAAGTATAAATCAAAGAAGTAACCTGAACCAAACCAGTGTGTGAACAAGTCTCAACCTCGGGCTAAGGTGGTCTCGAGGTAGTGCAGCAAGAACGATGAAGTAAGAATAATAAAGTAAAAGGACAATTCTGAAGAGTAATGAGCAAGAAAGTAAAGAATGTATATTCTTTTGCCAATGATTCGTGTCCTTACAAATGAATGAGCTCCCCTTTATATAATAGGAGGGGTCCTAAATAAGGTACATTTCCGTTTTTAATAAGGAATCTAATTGGGCAGTGACGTTTTATACGTCAATACCACACAAGAGGGGGGGCTGATTTGTGTGGTGTCCGATTTTCGCATGCACTTGTTATAGAAGGACCAGGTTCTTCTATGTGTTCCAACTCCTACTGTTTGCAGAATAATAAATACAGAAATTAAAGAACACAGAGATTTTTATGTGGAAAACACTTGGCTCAAAATGTGAAAAAACTACGAACTACTATCTAGTAGGATCTTCCCAACACTCTTTACTAAATTAGTGAGCCATAAAAACATTTACAAAATTGTAAACCTAGGATTACCTCTAATCCCTTGTAGCAAACTAGCCTATAGCTATTTTCGACAAACTCCAAGTTAGCTATAACTTGAAATACAGAGTACCTATTACAGACGCTTCTAGATAAAACTGAAAAGGTACAAGTTAAAACCACCAAATACAAATAAACTAGACTAAAAGACAATAGTTGGAACTAGTTCTTCTAGCTGGTTCAAGTAGCTCCAGATTCGCACACTCAAATTTCACACGAAATGCTTGCGAAATTGCCTCGCTAATTTTGCTCTCAATTCTTGCTTAACTTCTTCTTTTGTGCGTACCTGTACAATAAGAATAATATGCAATATATAGGATTAGTAGATAAGGAATTAACTAGAGTTCTAATGTAACTCTTCCTTGGTGAAAGAGTTATAGTTAATCTCAACTCCTCAAATCCTTCCTTATCTTAGATTCTGTTCTTACTGAATAAGGAGTCCTTCTCCTTATTATTTTTGCAATCCTGTCGATCAGGAGATGTCTCTATTTTGCCCGATTTCGTTTATCTCCTGCATGTGCACCTCACGTGCCTTTGACTCTGCTTGTGTCTATGTCTGCCAGTGATGGACCTGGTTCATTTCAGAGTTCCTTTGTGAATCTTCAAAACTATTTCATTTCTTGGGCAAACAAATTCCCCCTTTTTATGATGACAAACATTGTGCGTCCATAAGCTTAGTCTTGTATCTAACTTAATCCAACATTGACACATATTAGAGTATTAAGCATTTATCACAAAGAACCAGGTCATTAGGTTATAAATATCACATGTTCAGAGCAGCAAAACCATTCTTCCCCTTTTGGCATCATCGAAAAGTTGCAAAAATTATGTGAATCCCAGACATTTAAGAATTACTCATGGCCACTTGGGCAACTACATGTGCAATCATGGATTATTCATCAATAATCAACTAAGAATTCAAACTATCAAAGAAATAGAAACACTAAATAAGAGCAAAAGCATCAGATTTCATTGATAGAAAGTACAGTTCTTCCACAATCCACAAAATAAAATAAAAACAGTTAAAAACATGAGCAAAAAACAAGAAAAAGTCCCGAGTCTAGGTCACTGATATTCTAGGAAGGCTAGGCAACTAAGGCTTGGAAGAGCTAGAGTCTTGGGTTTTGTGTTGGAGAAGAGTCAACATATCCAGAAGAATTCCCTCATTTTCTCCCTTTACTTTTTAATCTCAACTCTGAGAGAATCCCTCTCAGATTCAACCTCTGCCAAACGATTCTTTAGCCTTGCTATTTCAGCGTTTTTCGCCCCACTCTCCTACACTAGAGCTCTGACTTTGCTGTTTACAGGTGTCCTTTTCGATAAACCAGGTTCATTTGGGATGGCATTAACCTCATAATCACAATCCTAAAGAGTATTGATGCCAAAGTGGTCCTTGTTTGTGGCCATCTCCGCCTTCTTCTGTGGCACTTTGTAATGAGCAATTACTGTAGTGAGAATGAAGCCATATGGAATGGCATGTGCTTTGGAGCCATTGACAACTCTGTCAAAAAGCTAAATTATGAACCAAGGCCAGTTTATCTACCTCCCACTGTCCAGGCACTCCATCAAAACCAAATCCATGTAATTTGCAATATGCCTCATTTCCTGCCGTGGCAACACACACTTGTTGATGAATTCAGAGATCACCTTGTGGGGTGGCTTCATTTCGCTCTTATAGACTGCCTTGGGCTCACTCTCTTCCTCATTGTCATAGAACTTCCTTGTGATCACCAGGTCAGGTGGAAGATAATCCAGACTTTGCCATTTCTTCCTAGTGTAGTCATCATAGCCTTCAAAGAGAATGCCAAGGATTTCACCCAATTCTTTGACATCAAAATAAATTTGGACCCCCTTCACCAGGCTGGTGACTCTGCCATCTTTGATCTCAATGTTGGCCATGAACTCCAAAATTTCATTTCTGTCCAGTCTCCCATCCAACTGAAGGACCATTTTGTTCCAGCCCTGTATCTCAAGCTTCTCCAATAGCAAAATCATTCCTTCTTCTTCCAAGTCATTCAACAACCTTCCCTTCAGAATTGTTTGTTTACCAAACTTTGTCAACTTATCCTTCTCAGCATCAGACTCAACCTCCTCTTCCTCACTCTAATCATCTTCTTTAGTAATTTGCACTTGTTTGGCTTTCGCTTTGGCAAGATAGAAGGTTTAGCAGTTTTAGACACATATGAAGATTCTTTGAGGAAGTCTTAGCTTTCTTGGGCTTAGGGGTATGAAACTCTACCTCTGCCACTTTTTCACTTTGATGGACCAGGTCCATCTCATCTACCTCAACAGCCTCCATAGGTTCAACCACTTTTTCTTTCCCTTTCTCCAGCTTCTTCTTACTGCTCTCCGCTAAAGCTCCCTGCAGCTCCTCCTCACTTTGCTTTAGCTTGCTCCTTGTAGTTCTTCCTTTTGGAAGAGGAATATCAGAACTGTCGGAAAGAGCAACTTTTCTTTTCTTATTTGCTTTTGCTGTCCCAGAAATTTAGGCTTTAGGAGTTTCTTTCTTCTTTGGATTGTAACTATCGCCTAACTTTTTCACCAGATCCGTCATGGTTTCCTTAGTAGATAAACTAGGTTCATCTATCTATTTGCTTTCCCAAATTGACTAGCCCTTCAACGGCTTCTCCGGATTCACTTCCCCCTAAGTTCTTACTACCTTCATCAACGTTTTCTGGCTCAGCTCCACAAATAGCCATTCTGACATATTCAGAGGTGGGTGAAGAATCAACCATATCTTTCCCTTTTCACCTCTCTTCACTCCTTACTCCCTCTCTCTCCTTTATTTTTTCAGTTTTGTTTTTAACACCTCTGCTTATCTGCTACGGCAATTCCACATCTGTCACAGACCCAACCAAAATAAACCTAGTTTCTAAATTTTTAGCAATCTCAAAAACACCACTCAGAAGTAGGTTTTGGTACAGAAGATACCTGTTCAGAATCGGAAGATCCTGTTCCTTCCCCCTTAGTCGATGATTTAAAGGAATCGCTTGAATTTTGTGATTCTTGATCATGGCTTGCTTGAAGCTAGGCATTTAGTTTTCTCGCTAAAGCACCGCTGGCCAATATTTTTCTAGCGATCATTTTAACTATCTTTTTTCTGGGTTCGGGGTTAGAAATGGGTGGAGCTAGGTTGAGGAGGGGTGGAACTATATTGAGGGGTTGTAGAAGACAAGGATGGAGTAGGGGGTGGTGGATTACTAGGATTGTTCCAGGGATTAGACATAGTTGTTAATGCTTAGTGAGGAAAGTAAAAGATTGAATTCAAAGGCAGAAAGAGATGAAAGGGTTTCGATGGTTTTCAGAGACAATGAGAATTTTCAGAGATGATGATGAGGGAATTAAAAGGGGGAGTGTAATTATTACACAACGATAGCTTTTTGGGGTCAATTAGAAGTCTACTCAGTCTGCAACTTTCAGTTTGGAATGATGGTTACACTTTCCCTAGGATCTGAGTGTTTTAATACGGTGAGGATTCTTCAGTTGAAACAGAAATGGTTCAAATCTTTATAGGATAGACTTTGAAAGATTTTAGACTTGGGTAGACTTTTTCTCATAATTTAAATATTAGTATTTTAAAATATGCAGAGTGTAGAACACATACCTCGCCAGTACTAATGCACCAGGTTCATCACTTAAGAATCCTCTTGATCATGTCTCAATTTTCATCAATAGAGAAAATTTCATTAGCAACCAGTGAGTCATATCAAAATATGACATAGGAGTATACTATTTACAGTATGAGACCGAGTAACAATTAATCTGGTTATTTACACAAGTTTCTGTACCGACCCGACCGATCGTTTTGCGTTATCGGACCCCGCTTCCCTAAATGAGATTTATTTTGAATTTATAAGTATCACGCTATTTCAAACATGGGATAAGTAAATTTGTGAATGTGAGAGGGTAAGCAGATCGAAAAAAATGAGTTTCGTCGAGGTTTGACATTTTGGAATAAAATATGGCCCGAGCTAAAATACCCGATATTTATGAACTAGTACCATATAAGGTACCGCATGACCATTATAGTAAGGTATGTTAAAAGTGAGTAGTATTTAAGTAATTTATAATAATTTTTAAATTATGCGACTAATGGATTAATTACCGGGTAACGAAATATTACCCGGTTAACTAATAAGTGAGTAAAGATTAATAATCTCCACACCACTTTCCACGTGGCAGTAAAGTTCTTGTCCAAATCGTGACTCTTATCTATGATTGAAAATGTGGCACATTTCAGTGGTGTATGGATTAGTCATACCATTACATTTAAAGACCATTTTAGTAGTATATGACTTAGTCATATCATTTAAAGAACAAAAACTTATCAAATGCAAAAGAAAGATCTTGCCTTAAATTGTTAGGCAGTGGAGATTCACGCCACAATTCAAGAGTTCAAGCAAACAATTCCTTTGCACGTGAATTCTTATAAATTTCATACAAGTTTCTACAACCAAAAGTGAAATCTTCATTTCTAACGCTACAATTTCTTCGACCAATACGATTTATTAGCACAATAGTAACGTGGGATTTGGTGATTCTAAGGGAATACGGTGCAATCTTTTCCAAAAAATATCATACAAATATTTCCTACTCCAGTTACAAGTCCTTGGGTATAGTGTCGGAATTGCGGACGTGTTCTTGGTACGAGAGGTAGATTCGACACGAGGTGAGTCTCCATTCTAACCTTGTAAGAGGGAATTGTCCCCTTAGGTGTTCTATCTGCTGTATGTAATTGTTTGCGGGGGTTACGTACGTACCAAGTGACGAGAGTCCGTACGTAGCGGCTATTATTGTTATGTACGGGTAGTTAGGCCCCACATCATGCCCTGTATTCTTCTTGTAATGAATTATATGTATGTTATAACATCCTGTTATGTGGTTCTGTTTCTCTGAGACTTACGGATTTTAAAAAATATGGAAGGAAATTGTTTTACAGCAAATATTATGAAATGAATTGACTCACGGGAAGTAATATGAAAGAAATTATTTATGGAAAGTATTTTGTCTTGAAATGACTTATATGTTCGAACTCATGTTAGATATATTACTGTTTCCCTGAGATTTCATGGATTTGAATAATAGGAAGGAATTTGTTATGGAAAGTAGATTTTTAATTCTTTATGTGCGCATGTGACCGCTTCGCAAATTTATATTTCGCGAGCGATGTGTGACTTTCCCCCACTCTCATGGGAGCGGGCCGTACGCCATGGCGGACTGACAGGTGCACTTTTGGGACGGGCCGATCGATCCTCGGCAGTGCACAAAGATGATTATTTTAGAATGCACTTATGGGACGGGCCGGTCGATCCCCGGAAGTGCATGGACGAGAGTTGTACTATGATATGATATGATTACACTGAGAGATGCACTTATGGTTCGGGCTGTTCGATCCTCGATAGTGCGCATATATTATTATGGTAAGAATGCACTTATGGGACGAGCCGGTCGATCCTCGGCAGTGCATAGATACTAACCTTCTGACTCCGGCCGGTTGTCTTACTCCTGTGTGCGCATGACTATTTTGTATTGTTTTCCTGATTTATGATTAGACAGATGTTTTGGAGAAAAGAGAGAGTGGAAGTTGTCGTTGCTTTCAGTATTTATTTGGAAACTCTGTGTTTTCTTCATAATTGTTGTACATTGTTTACATTTATACTACTTTCCTTATATCATGTCTTATACTATTATTGTTGGACCTTAGTGAGTGTCAAGTCGACCTCTCATCACTACTTATTCGAGATTAGACGGAATACTCACTGGGTACATATATGTATATGTACTCATACTACACGTTTTGTGCATTTTGTTGCACAGGTACTTTTATAGTACAGCGATCGATTTGGGGACTTATACGGGCTGCATTCATCCAGAGGTGTTCCGCAGCTGCCAGAGTCTCCCTTCTGTGTACTTACATTTTATATTTATTGCCTTTGTCCAATTTGTTTTTCGGACAAGCGTTGTATAATTGTATAAATTCTTAGAAATTGCTCATGGACTTGTGTCACCGGGTTCTGGGGATGTGTTGGTATTTCTTTTATTATATTAAAGATGATTTCTTGCCGTATTTGATTTACGAGAAATTTAAATTACTTGGTTATAAAATGTAATAAAGGCACGATTTCTAAAATATTAATTAGGAAGGTATTTCAACTGATTAAGGGGTTGGCTTGCCTGACGGTGGTGTCCGGCGCCATCACAACCCATAGGTTTTGGGTTGTCACAATGTGGTATTAGAGCTCTAGGTTCCCCTAGGTTTCACGAGTCATGAGCAAGTCTAGTAGAGTCTTACGGATCGGTACGGAGACATCTGTACTTATCTTCGAGAGGCTACGGGGCTGTAGGAGTACTTCCCTTCTTGATTCCTTGTCGTGCGAGTTGATTCCCTTAAGGCTTATGCCTATGTTTCTTCCTACTCAATCTTACGCGTCGCGAAGCGCTTGTTATAAATCGGGAATTTGAGGAGTTGTAATGGTGCTACAGATATGATGCGTGATGTTTCCGTACATAGTTGATTGGGTTGTTGCTATCGCCCTGCAAAAGGATATTATGTTATTCTAGCTCAGTAGCTGTGTGTCTGGGAGCCTTGGGACTATGCTCAGGATGTTAAGAAACTTATGGTCGGTTATCGCACGGCGTTGTTATGATGGTAAAATGCTTGCCCATATGTCGGGGTGATGAATGACTTAAAGGGGAGGTCTTCTCAGGGCATGATGTTGAGATTTCAGTATTTTAGTTCCGGCGGAGGAAGGGAAATTAGACTATGAATACTCAAGTATGGGGGATAAAGTAATAAGACTTGGTGTTATCAAGCGAGGTGGAATTTTCATCTGTGATGTGGTATCGCTATTTTGATCGAATAGAGTGTGTTAAGTTCGCTGGTGTTTATAGTTATTCGGTTGCACTAGGTCAGAGTGTGATCTGCTGGTTTAAGGGCTACAGAGAATGATATTTAATTAGGCATCATTCTATGAAGGAAGACATATGAGAACTGTCAGGTGGCGGCTAAATCTCTAGATGCCAGGCGTCAGAGACGAAAATCGGGTAGTTGCTTAAAGGAATGAGTTTAACTAAGTGGGAGAGTGGAAGTGTAGCCTATGAGTTCAGTGGTAAGACGACTGCCTACCTTGAGGAGGAGTTGGAGTGGTTTGAGAATTTTAGTGGACAGGGATTAGGTCCCCGAGCTTAATCTGAAATGTTGGTTATCGTCGGAAGGTTGGATGCAACAGGGAAGAGTGGTTAGGGACGAGGAAGGATGCTATATGGCGGTGAATTTGAAGATGTTGTAGCACATTTAGTAGGTGTCCACGAGAAGCGAGCGGACTTATAAGGTTGGTGAATGAGAACAAGCTTAGGGTGAAGTATTGATGTTGTGATTGGCAAAGTTTCTCAAGGGATTCTAGTGGCTATTCGGTAGGAGGCCGAATATGTGATGGATGCTAGAGAATTTGAGCATTTATGGGATGCTAGCAGGAGAATTTAGAAGAATTTGACAGATTGGTTGAGCAAGATTTTGTTAACAGAGGAGAAAGGATCTCAGCAGTGTCTAGAATGGTGCGAGAAGTAGCTTCGGGCTAAGTGGGGGAGTTCCACCATCGCAGTTGGGTTGTAAGATTATGTTCTCATAGGTTGCTGATTGTCGGCGTATTGGCAAGTTAGTACAACTAAGGGGCAGGGAGCAAAATGGTGATTGTTCGTGGGATTTGATGAATGTGTGCAAAAGTTGGCCCTGTTGGACCAGGGTTAGGCTCTGGAAGATTCAGAATTTAAGCTTAAGGCATAAGTAAGTTGTAAGGATAGTAACTCAGTCACGTGCTTCATTGAGAGCATGTTCATGTGCTAGAAGGACCTTGGAGTTGATGGTATTCGGGGGCCAGCCAGAGTGGGTGACTCTTAGCAGAGGTCCTAGTAAACTCGAAAATTTGAGTATGCGGTGTATGGTGCTAATCAAACAAAGGCACGCAGTTGTGTTCTGGTGCTCGTGTAGTGGTTGATACGTTGTTCATATATTAGAAAACAGGCTTGGCAGAGAATTTCCGGTGTTGCAACTGAGCTCGGAACTTGCTGCATGGATAAAGGAGGATATCTTCAGATTTTATCAAGCTTATGCATTCAACTGGGTTGTGGCCGCACGGGCAGGTGCACGAGGTGTGAAGTAGTGATTCCAAATAACTCAAAAGCACTTCTTGGCACGTTCGAGGACAAACGTCTATTTAAGTGGGGGAGAGTGTAACGACCCGACCGGTCGTTTTGCGTTATCGGACTGCTTCCTTGAATGAGATTTATTTTGAATTTATAAGTATCACGCTATTTCAAACATGGGATAAGTAAATTTGTGAATGTGAGAGGGTAAGCATATCGAAAAAAATGAGTTTCGTCGAGGTTTGACATTTTGGAATAAAATATGGCCCGAGCTAAAATACCCGGTATTTATGGACTAGTACCATATAAGGTACCACATGACCATTATAGTAAGGTATGTTAAAAGTGAGTAGTATTTTAAGTAATTTGTGGTAATATTTAAATTATGCGGGTAATGGATTAATTACTGGTAACGAAACATTACCCGATTAACTAATAAGTGGGTAAAGATTAATAATCTCCACCCCCACTTTCCACGTGGCAGCAAAATTCTTGTCCAAATTGTGACTCTTATCTATGATTGAAAATGTGGCACATTTCACTGGTGTATGACTTAGTCATACCATTTACATTTAAAGACCATTTTAGTAGTATATGACTTAGTCATCATTTAAAGACCAAAAACTTATCAAATGCAAAAGAAAGATCTTGCCTTAAATTGTTAGGCAGTGGAGATTCACGCCACAATTCAAGAGTTCAAGCAAACAATTCCTTTGCACGTGAATTCTTATAAATTTCATACAAGTTTCTACAACCAAAAGTGAAATCTTCACTTCTAACGCTACAATTTCTTCGACCAGTACGATTTATTAGCACAATAGTAACGTGGGATTTGGTGATTCTAAGGGAATACGGTGCAATCTTTTCCAAAAAATCATACGGATTTTTCCTACTCCAGTTACAAGTCCTCGGGTATAGTGTCGGAATTGCGAACGTGTTCTTGGTACGAGAGGTAGATTCGACACGAGGTGAGTCTCCTTTCTAACCTTGTAAGAGGGAATTGTCCCCTTAGGTGTTCTATCTGTTGTATGTAATTGTTTGCGCGGGCTACGTACGTACAAAGTGACGAGAGTCCATACATAGCGGCTAGTATTGTTATGTACGGGTAGTTAGGCCCCACATCATGCCCTGTATTCTTCTTGTAATGAATTATATGTATGTTATAACATCCTGTTATGTGGTTATGTTTCTCTGAGACTTACAGATTTTAAAATAATATGGAAGGAATTGTTTTACATCAAATATTATGAAATGAATTGACTCACGGGAAGTAATATGAAAGAAATTATTTATGGAAAGTATTCTGTCTTGAAATGACTTATATGTTCGAATTCATGTTAGATATATTACTGTTTCCCTGAGATTTCATGGACTTGAATAATTGGAAGGAATTTGTTATGGAAAGTAGATTTTTAATTTTTTATGTGCGCATGTGACCGCTTCGCAAATTTATATTATGCGAGCGATGTGTGACTTTCCCCCACTCTCATGGGAGCGGGCCGTACGCCATGGCAGATTGACAGGTGCACTTTTGGGACGGGCCTATCGATCCTCGGTAGTACACAGAGATGATTATTTGAGAATGCACTTATGGGACGGGCCGGTCGATCCCCGGCAGTGCATGGACGAGAGCTATACTATGATATGATATGATTACACTTAGAGACGCATTTATGGTTCGGGCCATTCGATCCTCGGTAGTGCGAAGATATGATTATGGTAAGAATGAACTTATGGGATGGGCCGGTCGATCCTCGATAGTGCGTAGATACTAACCTTCTGACTCCGGATGATTGTCTTACTGTTGTGTGCGCATGACTATTTGGTACTGTTTTCCTGATTTATGATTAGACAGATGTTTTGGGGAAAAGAGAGAGTGGAAGTATTCATTGCTTTCAGTATTTATTTGGAAACTCTGTGTTTTCTTCATAATTGTTGTACACTGTTTACATGTCTACTGCTTTCCTTATATCATGTCTTATATTATTATTGTTGGACCATAGTGGGTGTCAAGTCGACCTCTCATCACTACTTCTTCGATATTAGACAGGATACTCACTGGGTACATATATGTATATGTACTCATACTACATTTTTTGTGCATTTTGTTGCACATGTACTTTTATAGTACAATGATCTATTTGGGGACTTATACGGGTTGCATTCATCCAGAGGCGTTCCGCAGCTGCCAGAGTCTTCCTTCTGTGTACTTACATTTTATATTTATTGCCTTTGTCCAATTTGTTTTTCGGACAAGCGTTGTATAATTGTATAAATTCTTAGAAATTGCTCATGGACTTGTGTCACCGGGTTCTGGGGATGTGTTGGTATTTCTTTTATTATATTAAAGATGATTTCTTGCCGTATTTGATTTGCGAGAAATTTAAATTACTTGGTTATAAAATGTAAGAAAGGCACGATTTCGAAAATATTAAACAGGAAGGTATTTCAACTGATTAAGGGGTTGGCTTGCCTGACAATGGTGTCCGGCACCATCACAACCCATAGGTTTTGGGTTGTCACTGTTCCAGATTTTCTAGCCAAATATTTTTTCATGTACACTCTGAACTGGTTCAATTAGGTAATCTTAATCATCCCTAACTCTAACCTGTTCCCTTTCAAAATGCTCTCTGCTCAGTGCTTTTATAAAAATTTCAGCAATTTGTTTATCAGTAGCACACAACGCTATAGTGATCAATTCTTTCTCATAATTGTCCCTTAAAAATGATGTCTAACATCTACGTGTTTTGTTATTTTATAATGAACGAGGTTCTTTGTCTTATTGATAGCACTCGTGTTATCACAAAAGATAGGGATACATCCAACATCGATTCCAAAATCCATCAATTGTTGCTTAATCCATAATAGTTGAGCACAACATGAGGCTGCAACCACATACTCAATTTCAGCAGCAGATATGACCACAATATTCTGCTTTTTAGTGGGCCAAGACACAAGGCATGAGCCAAGAAAGTGTTCCATACCTGAGGTTCTCTTTCTATCCACTAGAAAATCTGCATAGTCAGCATCAGCATATACCACAAGATTAAAGTTACTCCCTTTTGGATACCAAAGACAGAGAGCAATGGTGCCTTTTAGGCATCTCAAGATTCTCTTTACAGCAGTTAAGTGGGATTCCTTTGGATTAGCCTAAAATATTGAACAAGGTCCTACATTGAAAACAATATGAGTTCTACTAGCAGTGAGATACAACAATGAACCAATCATTCCCCTATACAACTTTTGATCAACAGATGAACCAGATTCATCTACATCCAATTTTGTTGCTGTAGCAATAGGAGTGTCAACTTATTTGGAATTTTCCATTTTAACCTTTTAAGCAACTCTTTTACATACTTTAAGTTTTCACAACCAAGTGGTTACTCCTTGATGTTCCTTCAATGCTTTGTTGTTGTGGAACAGGTTCAGGCACAGATTCCAACAAAATTTGTGAATAAATTTGGGAACTATTTTGGGAACAGGTGCAGGCACTGATTCCAACGAAGTTTGGGAACTATTTCCCCTATCATGTTGCCCGGGATGGATGAACCTATTCCATTACATGTTCCTTCCTCCAGTGTTGCTTCAGTCTAGGCTGAGATTTCATGTGAGTTTCTAGCTAGCCCAACTGCTTCATCATCTTGTTCCTGTCTCTCAGAAAGAATGTTAGTTTATCAAAAACCACATGTACACTTTCTTCAACACACATAGTTCTTTTGTTATAAACTTTATAATCTTTACTATGTGAAGGATATCCCAAGAATACTATATCATCACTTTTGGAATCAAACTTACCTAGGGAGTCTTTACCATTGTTATGTAGTGGGATATATTTGGCTTTCTCCTTTTAAGTAAATCATACGGAGTTTTCTCTACAAGAGGTCTTGTCATGAACCTATTTATGATATAGCATACAGTATTAATAGCTTCTGCCCAGAAGCTATGGGGTAGTTTACTAGAAATAAGCGTAGTCCTAGCATATCTTCAAGTGTCATATTCTTTCTTCAACCACTCAATTTTGTTGTGGAGTTCTTGGAGCAGAAAAATTATGATCTATGCCATGCTAATCATAAAATTCAGCAAACTTAGCATTTTCAAATTCAGTGCCATGATCAGACCTAATTGATGCAAGTTTATTTCCTAATTGTTTCTGAATTTTTCTAACAAAAGAAGTGAACATGTCAAATGCTTCATCTTTAGATGTTAGAAATAGTGTCCAGGTAAATCTAGAATAATCATCAACAAGCACCATCACATATCTCTTACCAACTCTACTTAATGTTCTCATTGGACCACAAAGATCCATATGAACCAATTCCTTCGTTCTGGTAGTGCTTACCACTTTATTACTTTTAAAAGACGATCTTAAATACTTCCCCCTTGCACAAGCCTCACAAACTTTGGGCAGTCCTATCACTAAGTTTGGGAATTATTTTGGGAATATGTTCAGGCACAGATTCCAACGAAGTTTGGGAACTATTCCCCCTGTCATGTTGCCCGGGATGGATGAACCTGTTCCATTACCTATTCCTTCCTCCAGTGTTGCTTTAGTCTGGGCTGAGATTTCATATGAGTTTCTAGCTAGCCCAATTGCTTCATCATCTTGTTCGTGTCTCTCAGAAAGAATGTTAGTTTCATCAAAAACCACATGTACACTTTCTTCAACACACATACTTCTTTTTTTATAAACTTTATAATCTTTACTATGTGAAGAATATCCCAAGAATACTCTATCATCACTTTTGGGATACCTAGGAAGTCTTTACCATTGTTATGCACAAAGCACTAGCAACAAAATTCCCTATGGTGGGATATATTTGGTTTTCTCCCTTTAAGTAACTCATAGGGAGTCTTCTCTACAAGAGATCTTGTCATGCACCTATTTATGATATAGCATGCAGTACTAACAGCTTCCGCCCAGAAGCTATGGGGTAGTTTACTAGAAAGAAGCACAGTCCTATCATATCTTCTAGTGTCATATTCTTTCTTCAACCACTCCATTTGTTGTGGAGTTCTTGGAGGAGAAAAATTATGATCTATGCAATGCTCATCACAAAATTCAGCAAACTTAGCATTTTCAAATTCAGTGCCATGATCAGACCTAATTGATGCAAGTTGATTTCCTAATTGTTTCTGAATGTTTCTAACAAAAGAAGTGAACATGTCAAATGCTTCATCTTTAGATGTTAGAAATAGTATCCAGTTAAATCTAGAATAATCATCAACAAGCACCATCGCATATATCTTACATCCTCTACTTAATGTTCTCATTGGACCACAAAGATCCATATGAACCAGTTCCTTCGTTTTGGTGGTTCTTACCACTTTGTTTCTTTTAAAAGACGATATTACCTGCTTCCCCCTTGCACAAGCCTCACAAACTTTGTCTTCCTTGAACATAATGTTAGGCAGTCCTATCACTAAGTCCTTGGAGACTAATTTGTTGAGTTGACTTAGACTCGCTTGTCCAAGTCTCTTATGCCAAAGGAGGGGATCACTGTCCAGCACACTTAAGCAGGTTAGTTCATTTTCTGAAAGTGTGGACAGATCTATAATGTATATATTGTTCACACTTTTTCCCTGCAAAACAATCTTCTCAGTGGCAAGATTTATCACAAAACATTTTGTAGAGGTGAATGTTACCAAGTTACCTCTATCACACAACTATGACACACTGATTAGGCTATATTTCAAGCCGTCTATTAAGTAGACATTCTCAATGGAGTGAGTATCATTCTTACCTACCTTACCAACCCCAATGATTTCACCTTTCTTTCCATTTCCAAAGGAGACATTTCCTCCTTTGAGGTCCTAAAGTGAAAGGAACTAGTCCTTGTTGCCAGTCATGTGCTTTCAGCAGCCACTATCCATGTACCATATTTGGCTGATCCTCTTCACTTGAACCTACAAAAGGAAATCAGGGGTTAGCCTTAGGAACCCAAACTAGTTTGGGTCCCTTTCTATAAGGAAAAAGATTAATTAAATTTTTTTTAGCCCAACTTGGCAACCAATTCTTCCCTTGAACAAACCTTTTGTTCTTTTGAATGGCATTTTCTTTTGCATTACATTCACTTTTATAGTGACCAGTCTCACCATAGTGGGTACAAATTTTATTCTCAGGAAGGGTGAGGTACTTGCTTTTAGGATCCCACTTAGGTAGCTAATTCCCAAATCCAACTCCTCTTCTATTGCTACTATGATGTTCATGTATCCATGTCAAAGCATCGGAGAATCTGTTCCATTTACAAATTCTATCTAGTTCATGCTTCACCTTGCCTAGTTCCTCCTTCAACACTCTTACCTGTTCATCCTTTCTATACAGTTCATCGTTTAGCTTACCTACATTTTCTTCTAAGGTGAGTTGTGAGCTTTCAGCTATCTTCTTACTGGTTCCTAGTTTCATTTTTTGGTTTTCAAATTTTAACTTTAGGACATTAGCTTCAAATGTATAAACCTAGTTATTCAGAGAAGTATTTTCACTCACAGTCTCACTCACTCTGAGTTCTAGGTTCTTACACTTTGCCTTTAAATTTACACAATCCTTAGACAGTTGTTCCTTTTCCTTATTTATTACCTCAAATTCATCAATAAAATCTAGCAGTAATTCAGATAGTTTTTCTCTAGACAGAAACTTAATCTTGTCTTTGAGATGAATTACACTTACCTCAGATTCCTCATCTGATTCACCAATTGCCGTAAGTGCTTGTTCATCTCCATCTTCATCATCTGAACTTTCTCCTCAAGAAGCAACCATAGACTTTGTTGATCCTTTGTTCCTCTTGGGATGAACCTGTTCCTTCTTCCGGTTCCTTCGTTCAGATCTTTCCTTCTTCCATTCAATTTCCCATTGAGGGCAGTTCTTGATGTGATGATCAGTCTTCCCACACTTGTAACAACCCTCATTAGTCATATTTTCAGGTACCCTTGTCTTGTTGTAATTTCCTCCTCTTGAGGAACCTTTTCCTCCCATAAGGTATTTCTTGAAATCCTTGGTGATCATAGCCATTTCATCTTCCTCTATATCAGCTCCTTCAGTGATTCTGAGTTCCAGACTCCTTTCCTTCTTGGGCGCATCTATCTTCATGGTATGCCTTCTTAGTTCATCGGCAGTGAGATTTCCAATCAGCTCATCCAGTCTTAGATTCCTAAATTGCAGTGATCTTGCTTTCCCAAGAAACTAGCAAAACCCTTATCATAATCTTTTCAACTTTGTCTTCTTCAAGAATATTCCTTCCAAGAGACTTTAGTTCATTGGTCAATGTGGTGAACCTTGTATACTTCTCTTGAATAGTCTCTCCTTCCTTCATAGAGAAATTCTCATACTGAGAATATAGTAGAGTACCTCCGGACCTCTTCAGTTGAGCAGATCCTTCATGAGCCACTTGCAAAGTGTCCCAAATTTCTTTAGCAGTGGTACAACTTTGATTTATGTTGTACTCGTCTGGACCAAGTCCACACACAAGCCACTTCTTGGCCTTAGCATTCTTCTAACACTTTCTCAAATCCTCAACAGTGCAGTCAAATCTTGTCTTTGGAACATCTACTCCTTCAGCATTCTTCTTCATGGTGGCCAAAGGACCATCAGTAACAATGTCCTATAGCTCATAGTCTTCTCCGATTATATGGTCTCATCATGTTCTTCCACTAGGAGTAGTACTGGCCATTAAAGAGTGGAGGCCTAGCAGTTGATTGTACTTCCTTGTTCGCAGGTGGTGAACTCATCTTGATCTTCTCCTATGGTATTAGCCTCTTCAAGGATAACATGCTCTGATACCAATTGATGTTTTATATGTCAATACCACACAAGAGGGGGGTGATTTGTGTGGTGTCCGATTTTCGCGTGCACTTATTATAGAAGGACCAGGTTCTTCTATGTGTTCCAACTCCTACTGTTTACAGTATAATAAATACAGAAATTAAAGAACACATATATTTTTACGTGGAAAACACTTGGCCCAAAAGGTGAAAAACCCTCGACCTACTTCTGTTTACCTTAAATATGGTAATTACAATTAAATTTTATTTTTTGGTTCTAAAAATATGAAATTTATTTTAACACTAGTTGTTAAGCAATAGATGCTATGTGTGAGTTAGGAAAATAAGATAAGAGTAAAATATAGTGGAAATATGCAAACCAAACTGCCCTGGATCGGGGCCTTGAGCTGGCCGAGTTAGACCTCGAGGTCAAGGTACAGTATCGATAGGGGATGGTCGATGAGAGAACTAACAGGTCTGAAGGCCTCGAAGGGGGGTTCTTTATGATCAATTATGAGTAATAAATGATGAACAATAAATGTAAGTAATAAAGTAATAAAGAGACAGTTGAGGATATTTGAGTTTAGAGAGCAGAGAATGTTCTTGTTCCTTGTATTGAATATCATGTGTGTAAGAAATGATAAGGGTCCCATTTATATAGGAGGGGGTAATCCCAACATAGCACATGTATAATTATTACAAAATTAAATATCTTGTACAACTATTCAAAGGTCCGGTACAGACTTGTACTATTCTTGCAGGTGTTTGTCAGCTTTGGCTGCGCATTCTTGGGAGTCCCGCGACCCTCTGTGATGGGCTTCGATCGTCATTCCATACCGAAGTACACTGATTCCTTGATACCGATCCTCGAGGAATTCTCCTCGGATTTGATCCTCAGGTCTTGCATTGATATCATCGAGACCAGACTCGGAATGTTGCAAAAACCTCGAGATCGGTCATTCCCGATTTTGACCATATACAGAGAGTACCCGCGTTTCTTAGGATGAAAGGACAAGAAACAATTTAAGTTCTAAACCCTTCAATGCTTCCATTATTGCGTCAGTTACGCTATATCAAGCGATTGATGTGACAAAAGGGGTACCCAAAGGTCGCGTACACACATCCCTTGAAAAGCCTTCGAATTGATTACGGCGGTTGATTGTCTTCTGGCTTACTCCAACGTATGTGACTGGCCTCTATAATTACTTCTTCTTTTTCCCATTATCTTTCAATGTATCTTCAAGCCCTAAAATGAGTTCTTCTTACTTCTCTCTGATAACATTTCTTTCTCCCTTCAAAAATCTTTTAAAAGGAATGGTCAATACTTCCATCACTGTTCCTCAAGGCGATAAGCCTTCCTCTTCTTCGCGCTCGTCTAAGGGCAAGGCAACAACACCCCCTCGTCTAGTGGAGTGCATCTCCGGACCCTGCGAAATAACCTCTAATTTAAAGGTCGACAAACCTTCTTCGAGGCCGGGACTATGTGAACCCATGTCTCGGTATATTAGCTTAATACCGTACATTGATAAGGTGAAGGCAGACTATTGCTGGGGGGATGCGGTGCTGGTGAAGATTCCCTCTTGGGGAGAGGAAAACACTACATACGAGGCTGACCTCCTTAGTGTGTATACCTATTCGTTTACCCTCAGCACCGTGGAGCCATCCTCGCCCTCAATAGACCCCGTGATCCTCGACTTCTGTGAATGATAGCAAGTGAGTCTCGTCCAAATACATCCGTTATTTTGGCGCATTGTATACATGACCAGACATTTCACGAACATGGTCAAGGGGATGCCCTTTACCCTGGACCACTTGGTCAGAATGTACAGCCCCCGACTCTTCCGTGGTTGCTTGATTAAGCTCCAACGCCGGGCCTCGAGGACCTTTTTTGCTTGCACTGATGAGGTAAGGGACAGGGGGTGGATGAGCTGTTTTGTCCGAGTTAGGACCTCGGATCTGATTCTAGTGGAGAATATGTCGTTCCCTAAAAAGTGGAACATAAAACGTAAGTGGATACATTAATTAAGTGTTTTATTTTCATTCAGAATCAATTTATCCATGAACTTACTCCCTTCGTTGGTGTAGCCGTCGCGGTATACCTCGGTGCGGTTAAAGATCTTTCATGCTGGGTTAGCCAGCCAGATTTTACATGCCCATATATTGAGCATGTATGGCGCGATCTATTTGGGGCTCGATGGGAAGCTAAGAACCATGGTGAGTCCTTACTCACGTTGTAATTGAATCTTTCAGAAGAAATATTGTTGATTGCATCCTTACTCTCTACGTTAATATATTGTATTTGTGTAGGTCTGGGAGATGCTTCCCTGATGAGAAAGGCACCACCTGAATACGCGGATACCCCGAAATCTTATAAGGAAAAGAAGAAAAAAAGAAAGAAGTCGCCATTTGATCCTTCGAAATCCAAGAAAGCCAAAGTGGAAGAACCCGAGGCTGATCTAGCGGCCTTAACTCCCAAGGTATACAAGAGTCCTCGAGCTGGAGGTGAGGAGAAAACTGTTTCCTTGATAGTGCCCGTAGGAGGAGAAAACATGGTCATCCCACATCTTGTCGAGCCGATGACTGCCAAGACAGAGGCTTCTAAATCGATGTTTGATGCTGTTATCGCCCTACCTCGAGCTGAGGAGGATGTCGATGGTGTATCGGGTAATGTCCCTGAGCCGGTTGATGGACAAAGTACTCCCCGCGCTGGGGTGCACTCTGCACCCGGGCTGGAGGATCCTAGTTCTGAAGTTCTTCAGAGGCAAGAGAAGGCCCCGATCGATCCATTCGGGGTTATTGAAGTGATCGATTCCCCTCTAGAACCGGCTTTATCTTCGGGGCATCTGTAGGATGCCCAATATAGAGAACCCTCTGACGCGGGGGCATTTGCCGAAGACAAAGATGCGTTTGAAGGGCTTTTTGTTGTAGCAGAGGAAAGTCTCGAGCTCGACGCCCCGTTCATTTTTAACGAGATCAATAGGCTCTGTGAACATGTAATTCTTTGTAAATTCTACCCGGTACCCTGTTCTCCATCTTTCTAATCTGGTTTCGTTTATGCTTCCAGGCTAAGTTGCTTTATAACCAGACCTTTGCCAAGTTTCAAGCCGAACTGGCTCACTACGAAGGTGAGTGCATGAGGCTCACCTCGGGGATTAATGGACATAGAGCTCTCTCCATCAAGAAAGAGGAGGAACTTCGTGGAATTCAGGCATGTTTGGAAGCGGCATGCCGATAGAGGACTCATCTCGTTGAGCAGGTAACATAATCTTTATTTGTTTTTGTCCGCGTGCTTACCCGACTCCAGTGTTCTAACGCCTTCGGTCTGATTTTGCAGCTTGAGAAGAAAGTGTTCTGATGAAGGAGGAACTCTGAGCCAAGGATGTCGAAATTCTCGAACTCAAACAGCACGTGAGTGAGATAACCACCGAGAGGGGTACCCTCCAGGGGAAATTGGGCTCAGTTGAACATCAACTTCATGATGCGAGGGCGTAGAGGAATAAATATAAAGATCTTCACGCCGAGTCGTCCGCTGTGCTATCTGCAGCTAAGGCTGAAGCCGAGGCACTCGTATCCTTGTATAAAAAGGATGTTATTGTTGCAAATGCTCAAGCGAGGAAGGTATCCGAGGGGGCCGAGTTGCGGTTAACCTGAGCTGTGGAGCATGCCCATTTAAAACCTCGGAGGCAAGCTCTCGAGGATATATATGCAGGGGCGTCGATCTGCCTGCTTAGATCGAGAGGGTGAAGACCCTAGAAGAGGAGGCTGCAGCCCTGCTTACTTCTGAAGGTGAATCGAGTTGTGGCTCAGAAGATGAAGAAGATGA
Organism: Nicotiana undulata; assembly: GCA_005239495.1. Classification (NCBI taxonomy): domain Eukaryota; kingdom Viridiplantae; phylum Streptophyta; class Magnoliopsida; order Solanales; family Solanaceae; genus Nicotiana; species Nicotiana undulata. The sequence goes on along the minus strand of ML269285.1, from coordinate 39,217 downwards.
AGGCGAAGTCCCCGGTGGGGAAGATTCCATTGAAGAACCTAGGGCCGAGGCCGGAGATGTTGAAGATATAACCTTTGAAGGAGCCGTAGAAGGCACAACCTCGGTGAAATATTAAGGTTACATTTGTTCTTTCCTTTGTAAGGGCTTTAGACACAATCCTTGTAAATATGCCCCTTTGATATATATAAGAAGCCTTCCGTTTTTTCATCATTTCTCGTTTTTCCTTTTCCTTTTGGAATGGATCGTGATGCTCATTGACAATTGGTTCGAAATTCGGACCTGGAAATAAACTCTTGGGTTTTTTGCTTTTGATGAGCAATTTATAATGGTCGAGAGTTGACCGATCGGGGCTTAGTCCCCGAAACAAGTTTTGACTTGGGTTCTTCGACCTTTAGGTCTTAAAATCAGCTCGGAGGTTGATCGAGCCCCCCTTTAGGCCCTTACGCATCGGCCCCCAAAACATTTTTAGATCGGCTCTAAGGCTTGTAGGCTGGCTCGTAGGGTCTTACGCATTTTCCCTGAGGCATTTTTAGGTTGGCCCGTAAGCTCTTACGCATTGGGCCTTACGCGCTTTTTAGTAAATCGTTTAGGGCTCATTCTTTGAGTCGGGTTTCGACTCGAGCTCATCGACCCTTAGGTTTTTTGAATTGGCCCTAAGGATCTTTTAAGCTGGCTCTTAGGCTCTTACGAGTTTAGTCGGTATGACCTTTAGTATAGCTATAGTTTTCCCTCGTTAAAGTTTTTTTTGAAGTTATGTGTTCGTCTGAATCTTTGGCGGTTCGATAAGAACCTCGATTGTGAGCCTTCGTGTGACGATAAAGTGAGAACCTCGAGAGGTTTTCGTTCGATGGCTGAATTTTTGAAGCCTTTTATTGTTGAAGATGATATTATCGAAGTTTTTTTGCTTATGTCGAGGGTAGAATGATTAACCAGTTTTTTTGAAGTATTTTTGTGATATTATGGTGACGGTCGGGCATCCTCGAGTCGCGTTAGTTAGGCCGGAGCCTTATGACCGTAGTCATTGTGTTTGGTCGTAGCCTTTTGACCGCAGTCATTATGTTGGGCCGTAGCCTTTTGAATGTAGTCAATGTGCTAGGCCGTAGCCTTTTGGTCCCCGAGTGAGATAGCCTCGGCATCTATATCGACGGTATGCCTTTTGAGGGGTCTTTCAAGTTTGAATATATAGCCTTGGCTTTAATGTCGGGATCATGCCTTTTTAGGGTCTTTCAAATTGGACATGCCTTACTTGAGGTCTTATAGATTTGGTCATGCCTTACTTGAAGTCTTACAATTTTGATATTGCCTATTGGAGGTACTATATTATTGCTAATGCCTCGTGGAGGTCTTACATTTTTTAGCATGCCCAGAGGTTTTACAGATTGGGTGTTTCAACATGGAGGGCTTTTGGGTTCGAGGTTTCCCATTAGGGGTCTTATGGCCTCGTGTTTTTGATATCTCGATGGGGTGACAGTCGACGACAGTCCCCGAGAAATCAAAAGTTTTTGGCCCTGGGGCCGTTCTTTGTAAACTTGGTGTTGCCTCATCTAGGGCTTACAAGCTCGAAGTTTCCAGCCCTGAGGTCTTACGGCTTCGAGTTTTTGATGTCAGTCCCCAAGTGTTCAGGAGATCTCTGGCCTTGGAGCCATTTCTTGTTATAATAGCAATTTCTTTGAAGCACGAAGCGTTTTGATGGTGAAAGATACTCCTTTGATTACTTGGTACAAGTATACAAGTTTTTTCCTTCGAGGGTTCGATTATTCTTTGCGGACACGGTTTATTGACAGTTTGGCCCGATACATCATTTTCCTACCGAGACCCTTTTGGCTTATTTCAATTTCTCCGAGGAGGTGACCTCTAGGGGGGATGCCCCCCAGTTTTCGAGGTTGATTGAAGAGAAGCCTTGAATACTCGTTGAGTTCTCCTTAGGTAGCATATAGATGTTGCCTCGTCAAAAACCTTGCCGTTAAAACCCTTTTTGGGATAAAATCCGATCGAAGGAAAATAGTGCAACACATGCTTTACAACCCAAGGTCTTTGAGTCGGAGGATATTTCGGTGTCTTCCATCGGACATCTGTAAGAGTTTAGTGCGGATCACATAAATGGAAAAGGAGAGGGTTTTACCTTAGCAGTAATAGCATTTGAGCATTGATATGTTCTAATTGCTCGGAAGATGTTCGCCTTCCATGTTGACGAGTTTTTAGGACCCTTTGCCGATCACCCCGAGGACAGGGTACGTTCCTTCCCAGCTCGGGACTAGCTTCCCTTCATTAAGGTTCCGAGCGTTTGGGGTGACTTTCCTTAGGAGTAAGTCCCCGACTCCGAAATGTCGTAGGTTTGTCTCCTGTTATAGTATCTTTTGATTCTTTGCTTTTGGGCGACCATCCGGACCAGTGAAGCTTCTCGCTTATCATCTAATAGTTCGAGGGCTGCAATCATTGCCTCGTTGTTTGAGCTCTCGGCAGCCTGCCGGAATCTGGCGCTTGGCTCTCCGACCTCGACCGGTATCTAAGCCTCGGACCCATACACCAGAGAAAACGGTGTCTCTCCTGTGCTCAATTTCGGGTTGTTCGATATGCCCATAGCACCTCGGGCAACATTTCCCTCCATTTACCTTTCTGACTCTCCAACTTCTTTTTCAAATTTTGAATGATGGTTTTGTTTGTGGATTCGGCTTGACCGTTTGCAGATGGGTGGTAGGGTGTTGACAAGACCCTTTTGATTTTATGGTCCTCGAGGAACTTTGTTATTTTGCTTCCGATGAGCTTTCCGTTGCCGCTTGTTATCTCGGAAGGGATCCCAAATCGGCACATGATATGGTCCCATATGAAGTTAATGACTTCTTTTTCCCTTATCTTCTCGAAGGCCTGCGCTTCCACCCATTTTGAGAAGTAGTCAGTCATAAATATAATAAATTTGGCTTTACCTGGTGCCATTGGTAAAGGTCCGACGATGTCCATCCCCTGCTTCATGATTGACCATGGTGACAAGACTGAATATAGCTGTTCACCGGGTTGATGAATCATTGATGCAAATCTTTGGCATTTGTCACAGTTTTGGACGAATTCTTTGGTATTCTTCTCCATGTTGTCCCAATAGTAACCTGCCCTAATCACCTTTCGCATGAGGGAATAGGCACTGGAGTGATTTCCGCAGGTGCCCTCGTGGATTTCTCGGAGCACATAATTTGTGTCCCCCGGCCCCAGGAATACTGCTTGGGGTCCATCGAAGGTCCTTCTGTATAGAGTTCCATTTTCGTCGGGTGAGAATCAAGATGCTTTAGTTCGCAGGGCCCTCGACTCTTTTGGGTTCGTGGGTAGCTTTCCATTTCCCAGATAATCGATGTATTTATTTCTCCAATCCCATGTCAGGCTAGTGGATTTGATCTCGGCATGGCCTTCCTCGATCACTGATTTGGATAGCTGAACGACAGCCCCGAGGAGTATGTCATCTTCTTCGACAGATGATCCATGTTTGCGAGGGCATCAGCCTCGCTATTTTTCTCTCGAGGTATATGGAACATGGTCTTTTCTTTGAAGTAGTGCAATGTGACTTGAATGTTGTCTAAGTATCGTTGCATCCTGTTTTCTCGAACCTCGAAGCTCCCATTTACCTGGTTTACCACCAGAAGGGAATCACATTTTTCTTCGATGACTTCCGCTCATAGGCCTTTGGCCAATTCCAGACCTGCAATCATAGCCTCATACTCGGCTTCGTTGTTAGTCAATTTTGCAGTTTTTATAGATTGTCTAATCATGTCGCCCGTAGGTTGCTTCAGAACTATGCCGAGCCTGGACCCTTTCACGTTCGAGGCACCTTCAGCGAATAGGGTCCATACCCCAGAAGATGTGCCCATTTTTCGCAGAAGTTCTTTCTCTACCTCGGGCACAAGGGCGGGCATAAAAGTCGGATCCAAAATCCGCCAAAATTTGGGACTTGATAATCGTTCGGGGCTGATATTTGATGTCATATCCCCCGAGCTCGATGGCCTATTCAGCCAGTCGGCCCGACAGTTTGGGCTTGTGCAATATGCCTAGAAGAGGGTATGTTGTCAAAACACAAATACGATGGCATTGAAAATAAGGTTTTAACTTTCGAGACACATTTATTAATGCAAGGGCTAATTTTTCTAGAAGCGGATACTTGATTTCGGCGTCTCCCAAGGTCCGACTTACATAGTAAACAGGGAATTGCGTACCTTTTTCTTCTCGAACCAGTACGCCACTCACCGCCACCTCAGATACGGCCAGGTATAGATAAAGTGTTTCATCCTCCTTTGGGTGTGGAGTAAAAGTGGGCTTGATAGATATCGCTTCAACTCTTCCAAGGCACGTTGGCACTCCTAAGTCTATTCAAAGTTCTTTTTCTTTTTGAGTAAGGAGAAGAAATGGTGACTCATGTCCGATGACCTCGATATGAATCAGCTCAAGGCCGCTATCCGCCTGGTTAGCCGTTGTACGACGTTCACATTGTTTACCACCGTGATTTCTTCAATGGCTTTGATTTTGTCGGGATTGATCTAAATCCCCCTGTTTGACACCATGAAGCCTAATACTTTGCCCGAGCCTACTCCGAAGGCACATTTCTCGGGATTGAGCATCATGTTGTAGCTTCTGAGGATGTCAAATGTTTCCTGCAAATGATTCAAATGGTCCTCTGCGCGCAGGTACATAACCAGCATATCATCAATGTAAACTTCCATGGATTTGCCTATTTGATGTTCGAACAACTTATTAACTAGGTGTTGGTACGTGGCTCCTGTGTGTTTTAGCCCGAAGGGCATCAGATGGTAGCAGTATGTACCGTACTTTGTGATGAACGAAGTCTCTCCCTATCCTCGAGGTTCATCTGAATTTGATTATACCCCGAGTAGGCGTAGAGAAAGGTAAGGATCTCGTGGCTGGCCGTAGCATCAATCAAGCGATCAATGTTGGGAAATGGGAATGAATCTTTGGGGCATGCCCTATTTAATTCTTTATAATCTATGAACATTCTTAACTTCTTCCCTTTTTTTTGGGAACTACCACCACATTGGCCAACCATTTAGGATATTTTATTTCCCTGACAGACCTTATTTTTAGGAGTTTTGTTACCTCATCCTTGATGAATGCGTGTTTTACCTCGGACTGAGGTCTTCTTTTTTGCTTTACCAGTTTGAACTTGGGGTCGACGCTCAGTCGATGTGTGGTTATTTCCTGCGGGATCCCTATCATGTCTAAATGGGACCAAGCAAAGCAATCGATATTGTTAACAAGAAATTGAATAAGATTTTCCTGAGTTCGGGGGTTAGTCCTGTGCCCAGGTATACCTTTCGATCTGGGAGATGTTCGGTCAGAACGACCTGCTCCAGTACTCCGATCATTGATTTAGTTGCATCTGATTCTTCGGGGGCAACGAAGGTCCGTGGAGCAAGGAAATCTTCCTCATCATCATCGGGGGCCTATTTTCCCTCTGGCTCCTCCGAGGAGTTGGGCATGGATGTTACTGCCTCGCTGTGAACCGGGAACATCTCCTTTGCCGCATGTTGTTCTCCATGTACTGCTTCTATATCGTCGTTTGTCAGAAACTTCATCATCTGATGGATAGTCGATGGCGCTGCCCTCATGTTGTGTATCCATGGCCTACCAAGAAATGTGTTGTACCTCATGTCACCTTTGATGACATGGAATATGGTATTTTGAAGTGTACCGGACATGTTTACCGGGAGGGTGATCTCCCCCTTCGTTGCTTCGTCGGCCTTGTTGAATCCGTTGAGGACTCGGGAGGTAGGTATGATTTGATCTAGCAGTCTGAGCTGCTCTACCACCTTTAACTTGATTATGTTGGCCGAGCTACCTGGATCCACCAATATACGTTTAATTTTAATGTTATTCAAGAGAAAGGAAATTACCAGCACATCGTTAAGTGGATGAGAAAAGGTCTCGAAGTCTTCCTCAATGAACGCAAGAATGTCCTTGGGCATACGACCCCGAATTTGACCTACCCTAAGGTGAACCTTTCCTACTACATCATCGTTCAGTGATGACTCCACCATAGGAGGAGGTGCGTGGAGGATGATTGACTTGTTCTTGTTTTCCATCTTGAGACAATCCTTCGCCAGGAGATGTGTTACTGCGTTTGCTTCACGAAAACTATGCCTGAGTAACGGGTTCCCTAATTGTGCCATTGAACACCTGCATAAAGTAATAATATGTTTATAAATCTGGTGATCAAAATAGAGGAGATTTATTACCTCTGTGGAGTCAGATTCGACTTCGATTGGCTAAAGTTTATATTGGACTGCTAGTCGCAAACCTTCTTCCAGGGCCATTAGTTCGCCTTGTGTGTTGCTTATGACCATTGTGAGTCTTTGATATCCCAATACCCAGTGACCTTGACTGTTTCTAATTGCACCTCCCAAGCCACTCATATTCCTGTTCTTATCATAAGCACTATCACAATTGAGTTTGTATGATCCCCTAATAGGTAACTTCCACGAGAGTTTAATAGTGCGTGAATTTAAGTTGTGTTGCATGTTCCCCGTGAGGTATTTGAATTCAGCTGCTTTCGTGAGAGTTAGGAAGAGGGAAACATCCTTTGACTCGTTATTGATGTTATTAGAGTTACGGTTTATCCAAATGTGCCATATAGAAAAAGGAACGATCTCATCCCAGCTCAAGGAAGAATATATATTTTTTGGTTTCATGAGCCTGATTGAGTCAAGCCAGTGTAAATCTTTAAAGCTAAGAGGATACGAATCAAAGTGTTCCCAGAATCTCATGGCTATGGGGCATGTTGTGATGACGCAAAAGGTCATCATGTGTTTTATAAGTCAAATCTGTGTTCTGAGGTCTTGAAAACCTCCTTTTATCTCACCTCAATTTGCGTGCGCATCCCGTGCGTATATCCGGGAAGCCTTTATGTTAAAAATTGAGAAAAATGATAGTTTTGTTTTTAAAATTTGATTTAAGTTGATGGTCAACATTTTTGGTAAACGGACCCGAACTCGTGATTTGACGGTTCCGGAGGGTCTGTAGGAAAATATGCGACTTGGGCGTATGCCCGGAATCGAATTCCGAGGTCCCAAGCCTGAGAAATAAATTTTTGAAAGAAATTATTTTTCTGAAAATATAAAGGATTTTAGAAATTTGATTATGTTTGAAATCTATGGTATCGGGCCCGTATTTTGGTTCCGAAGCCCGATACAAGTTAAATATGATATTTAGGACATGTCTGTAAAATTTGGTAAGAAACGGAAGTCGTTTGACGTGATTCGGACCCGTAGTTGTAAAGTTTGATATTTTGGAAGTTTTGGAAATTTTCCTTGATTTTGGTGTTAAATTCGTTGTTTAAGATGTTATTTTGGCAATTTTATCGCACGACTAAGTCTGTAAGATTTTTTTGAGGTTGTGTACATATTTGGTTTGGAGCCCCGAGGGCTCGGGTGAGTTTCGGATAGGCGTTAGAGTGTTTTTGAACTAAAGATCTTTTGTTGGGCTGTTTTTCTGGTGTCTGAACTGTTGTGCTATGCGAATGCATGGGAATATATGCGAACTCACATCACAAGTTTGGGAGGGGGGTAGAATTTCTCTATGCGATGCACCTAGGTGGTCGCGAACGCATAGAAGGTTTAAGGGGCTGGGGTCGGGCAATGTTAACACTGTGTGAACGCATTACACAAGGTGCGAACGCGGAGCGTTAGGGAGCTACTCTACGCGAATGCACCATGGGGGTCGCGAGCGCATAGGTCAGGTAATCCATACCTATGCGAATGCGGCCAGGGGCCCGCAATCGCATAGGGTAGTGGTCCAGTGATATTTAACAGTAGCTAAAAAACGGGATATCTTCTAATTTTCTTAACGTTTTCACCTAAACTCGAAATTGGGCGATTTTTGAAGAGGGATTTCACTACAAAACCATAGGTATGTATTCTTAGACTTGTTTTCTTCAATTTCCATTAACATCCATTAGATTTCTAGGCCTAAATCATGTTCTTAAGGATAGAAACTTAGGGATTTAGGTAGAGTTAGGGCTTTTTGAATAATTGAAATTTAGACCACATTTTGGGGTCGGATTCCAGAACTAATTACATATTTAGTCTCGTGGGTGATCGGGTTTTGGCCCGAAGCTCGTGCTTTGACCAAGCGGGCCTGGGGTCAATTTCTGACTTTTTGGGAACAATGTTGGAAAACCTATAATTAAGCATTGGAATTGAATTGTTTAGCGTGTATTGATGTTATTAAGTCAATTATGTCTAGATACAATTGATTTGGAGTCAAATTCAAAAGGGAAAGCGATTATTGAGGCTTGCTTTTAGTCGTGGAAGTCGAGGTAAGTGTTTGTCCTAACTTTAGCTTGAGGGAATAGGTGTCGAGTCTTATTTTCTATGTGTTTATACCATGTTCAACGTATAGGTGAGGTGACGAGTACCTATACGTTTGTGTCAAGCATGCCCGTGTGTTGGATATTATAAATTTTGTGGTTTTCATTGATATTTACTGTGTTATAGCTTGAATTTCACTTTGTGGTAGTTCATTTTGGTGGAAATTCTTGGTAATGAATATTGTTGAGCATTAGTTTCGGTTGAGGAATCTTATGTAAGGATATGTAATTGAGTGAGATTGGTTATAGTTGTGTCCCTTGCCGGGACGGTGATATTTCTATTGTTGTTCCCTTGCCGGGATGTTGTGATTTATTATTATGGTTCATATTGTTGATTTTTCCTTGCCAAACTTCTTTTATTGATATTGTTTGGGTGAGGAAGAGTGTAAAGCACGAAGGGTGATGTTGTTTATTGATTATTGTGAGAATGAGAGTGTAAAAGCTTGAAGGGTGATGCAGTGCCATGTTATGATATTAAATGCACGAAGGGTGATGCCGTGCCATTTCTATTTATTATTTGGTGAGGATTAAAGTAAAAGTACGAAGGCTGATGCCGTGCACTGTTTTCTCTGCGTTGTCATTTCCTGCTATTAACTTGATATTTGAACTGTTGTCTTATTTCGTTATTTCTATTATCTAATATTTCTTCCCCCCAGCATGTTTCCCCTTTTTCCTTGTACTTAACTAGTTATTCTTGTTGTTATTATATCTTCCGAATATTATTAAATTGTACAGGTTGTCCTTATTGTCGTGTCCTAGCCTCGTCACTACTTCGCCGAGGTTAGGCTCGACACTTACTCAGTACATGGGGTCGGTTGTACTGATGCTACACTCTGCACATCTTTGTTGTGCAGATCCCGGTACAGGACCCTTTGGACATTAGATTGAGGAGGCTGCCTTCAGTCCACGTGGAGACACCGAGGTACTCCTGTTGGCGTCTGCAGGCCTTGGCCTCCCCTCCTATTTCCTTTGTATTCTGTTCCACTTGTTTCAGAAACAGATGTATCTATTTCCTTCTTACCATTATATGTATTATTCGTAGACAGTGTGTGATATTGTGACTCCAACATTCTGGGATTTCGTTATTTTGGAATTTCATAAAAGCAGTGGATTGAGTTATATATATATATATATATATATACCTTGCTTCATTTTATACTGTTATTTATGAAAATGTTGTATTTTGCCTGTTTTCGACTAATAAGAAAGGAATAAAGTAAATTGAATATTTTTATTGTCTTGCCTAGCGGGTTCAACGTTAGGCGCCATCACGGTCCCGACGGTGGGAAATTCGGGTCGTGACAAGTTGGTATTAGAGCACTAGGTTGCTTAGGTCTCACAATTCACGGACAACTTGGTAGACTCTGAGGGATCGGTACAGAGACGTCTGTACTTATCCCCTTAAGGCTGCAGAGTTTAGGAATATCTTCACATCTATTCTTCTATGTCGTGCGATTTTAATTCTAAATGCTAATTGAATTTATATTCTATTCTCTCGCAGATGGCGAGAACACGTGCTTCTTCATCTACTGATCAGTAGCTCGAGGCTCCAATTGCAGCTCCTACATGGGGCCGAGGCCGTACTAGAGGCCGAGGCAGGGGAAGAGTTCAGCCCAGAGCAGCAGCCCTAGTGGCGGAGCCTCAAGTAGAGTTTGCCGATGAGGTTCCTGCTCAGACAGTTCCGGTGGGACCAGCTCAGGTTCCCGAGGTGTTCATTGCCACCCCGGTACTCCAGGATGCTCTGGTCCGTTTAGTGGGCCTTATGGAGAGCGTTGCTCAGGCAGGCCTACTTCCTGTAGCACCAGTCATCTCTCAGGATGGGGGAGGATCCCAGACTCCCACCACCCGCACACCATAGCAGTTAGCTTCCCACTCTAGACTCCAGCACCTCAGACAGCTGGGGTAGTTTAGCCAGGTATTGTGGCTCGGGCTGGGGAGGGAGCAGTTATGACTGCTGATGCTTTATGGAGATTGGACCGGTTCACCAAGCTGTTCCCTACTACTTTTAGTGGTGCACCTTCAGAGGATCCCCAGAATTACTTGGACAATTGCTATGAGGTTCTTAGGAACATGGGGATAGTTGAGACCAATGGGGTCGATTTTGCTACTTTCTGCCTTTCAGGACCCGCCAAGACTTGGTGGAGGTATTTTTGCTTGACCAGACCAGGTGGGTCACCGTCTTTGTCCTGGGCTCAGTTCTCCGATTTGTTCTTGGAGAAGTTTCTTCCAGTCACCCAGAGAGAGGATCTCCGAAGGCAGTTTGAGCGTCTCCAGCAGGATTCTATGTCAGTTACTCAGTATGAGACAAGGTTCATCACTTTGGCCCGACATGCTATCATGATACTCCCCACCGACCGAGAGAGCTTGAAGAGGTTTATTGATTGTCTAGCTCAGCCGATTAGACTGCAGATGGCCAGAGAGACAAGGAGTGATATTTCCTTTCAGGAGGCGGCTAATGTAGCTAGGCGGATTGAGATGGTGTTATCATAGGGTAGTTGTCAGGGGTCTGACAAGAGGCCTCGTCATTTTGGACGGTTCAGTGGTGCCTCGTCTGGGGGCACAGATTCTTTCGGTAGAGGCCATCCTCCTAGGCCGTTTTAGTCAGCACTTCAGGTATCCCGCAGTGCACCACCAGCTCCTATCAGTGCACCGTCGCTCCAGAGTTTTCAGAATGGTTACTCCGGTTGACAGGGACAGTTTTAGGGCCAGCAGTCTCAGTAGACGTTCGTGCTAGACCTGAGGCTGAGGCCTCCGGTGCAGTCATTATAGGTATGATTTGAGTTTGAAGCAGGGATGCTTCAGTTTTGTTTGATCGGGATCCACATTCTCCTATGTGTCATCATATTTTTCTCCTTGTTTGATTATGCCTCGTGATTCTCTAGGTACTCCTGTATATGTGTCTACACCGGTAGGTGATTCTATTCTGGTAGATCGTGTCTACCGTTTGTGTGTAGTGGTTATTGGTGGTCTTGAGGCCAGTGTAGATCTTCTACTCCTTGATATGGTTGATTTTGATGTTATTTTGGGGATGGATTGGTTGTCTCCCTATCATGCTATTCTGGACTGTCATACCAAGACTGTGACCTTGGCCTTGCCGGGTGTACCTCGATTGGAGTGGAGGGGGACTCCTGGTCATTCTTCCAGTAGGGTTATCTCATATATGAAGTCTCAGTGCATGGTCGAGAAGGGGTGTTTAGCCTATTTGGCTTAGTTTGTGATTCTAGTGCCGAGGTTTCTTCTATGGAGTTTGTGCCCATTGCCCGTGAGTTTCCAGAGGTGTTTCCTACAGACTTGTCGGGTATGCCACCCGACAGGGATATTGACTTTTGCATTGAGTTGGCTCTGGGCGCTCAGCCCATTTCTATTCCGCCATATCGTATGGCCCTACCCGAGTTGAAGGAGCAGCTACAGGATTTGCTTGGTAAAGGCTTTATTAGGCCTAGTTTTTCTCCATGGGGTGCGCCAGTGTTGTTTGTTAAGAAAAAAGATGGGTCGATGAGGTTGTGCATTGATTACCGGCAATTGAGCAAGGTTACTATCAAGAATAAGCATCCATTTCCGAGGATTGATTATTTGTTTGATCAGCTTCAGGGTGAAAAGGTATTTTCAAAAATGGACTTGAGATCTGGCTACCATCAGTTGAGTATTAGGGCATCCGATGTCCCTAAGACAGCCTTTCACACTCGGTACGGGCATTATGAGTTCTTGGTGATGTCATTCGGGTTGACAAATGCCCCAGATGCTTTTATGGATTTGATGAACCGAGTGTTCAAGCCTTATTTGGATTTGTTCGTGATTGTCTTCATTGATGATATTTTGATTTACTCCCGCAGTCGGGAGGAGCACGAGTAGCACCTTCGAGTCGTTCTCCAGACTCTGAAGGACAGTAAGTTGTATGCTAAGTTTTCAAAGTGTGAGTTCCGGTGAGCTTGGTTGCGTTCTTGGGTCATGTTGTTTCAGCAGTGGGTATTTAGGTAGATCCCAAGAATATTTCAGCAGACCCACATCAGCTACAGAGATTCGGAGCTTCTTGGGCTTAGCAGGTTACTATCGTCGGTTTGTGGAGGGCTTTTCATCTATTGCAGCCCCGATGACCAGGTTGACTCAAAAGGGTGCCCAGTTCAAGTGGTCAGATGAGTGTGAGGCGAGCTTTCAGAAGCTCAAGACAGCCTTGACCACGGCACCAGTGTTGGTTTTGCCCTCAGGTTCAGGGCCATACACTGTATATTGTGATGCTTCGCGGATTAGAATTGGTGCAGTGTTGATGCAGGATGGCAAGGTTATAGCATACGCTTCACGTAAGTTTAAGGTTCATGAGAAGAACTATCTAGTTCATGATTTGAGTTAGCAGCCATTGTTCACGCGCCGAAGATTTGGAGGCATTATTTATATGGCGTGCGTTGTGAGGTGTTCACAGATCACAAGAATTTGCAATATTTGTTCAAGCAAAAAGAGTTGAATTTGAGGCAGAGAAGATGGTTGGAGCTATTTAAAGACTATGACATACCATCTTATATCACCCGGGGAAGGCCAATGTGGTGGCCGATGCCTTGAGCCGAAAGTCAGTCAGCATGGGTAGTCTTGCTTATATTCCGGTCGGCGAGCGACCGCTTGCCTTGGATGTTCAGGCTTTAGCCAACCGGGTCATGAGATTGGATGTTTCTGAGACTGGTAGTGTTTTAGCTTAAACTGTGGCTCGTTCTTCATTATTCGACCGTATTCGGGATCAGCAGTATGATGATCTTCATTTTCATGCCCTTAGGGACACGGTTCGGCACAGAGGTGCCAAGCAGGTTTCAGTTGGTGATGATGGAGTATTGCGGATGCAGGGCCGTATTTGTGTGCCTGATGTTGATGGACTTCGTGAGTTGATATCGCAGGAGGCCCATAGTTCCCGGTATTTCATTCATCCGGGCGCCGCAAAGATGTAATAGGATTTGCGGTAGCATTATTGGTGGCGTAGGATGAAGAAAGATATCGTGGCATATGTAGCTCGGTGCTTGAACTGTCATCAGTTTAAGTACGAGCACCAAAGACCCAGTGGATTGATGCAGCAGATTGAGATTCCAAAGTGGAAGTGGGAACGTGTCACCATGGATTTCGTAGTTGGACTCCCACTAACTCAGAGGAAGTTCGATGTAGTATGGGTCATAGTGGATAGGCTGACCAAGTCAGCGCATTTCATTCCTGTGGCAGTTTCCTACTCTTCGGAGAGGTTAGCAGGGATCTACATCAGAGAGATTATTCGCTTACATGGTGTGCCCGTGTCCATTATTTCTGATCGAGGTACTCAGTTTACCTCGCATTTCTGGAGAGTATTTCAGCGTGAGTTGGGCACACGGGTTGAGCTGAGCACAACGTTTCATCCTCAGACAGACGGACAATCCGAGCGCACTATTCAGATTTTGGAAGATATGCTGCGAGCATGTGTCATTGACTTTGGAGGTTCTTGGGACCAGTTCTTGCCTTTAGCTGAGTTTGCCTACAACAACAACTATCAGTCGAGCATTCAGATGGCTCCTTATGAGGCGTTGTATGGTAGGTGGTGTCAGTCGCCAGTTGGGTGGTTTGAGCCGGGAGAGGCTCGGTTGTTGGGTACGGATTTAGTGCAGGATGCCTTGGATAAGGAGAAGATCATTCAGGATAGACTTCGTAAAGCTCAGTCCAGGCAGAAGAGTTATGCAGACCGCAGAGTTCGTGATTCAGTATTCATGTTCGGAGAGCGGGTTTTGCTTCGGGTGTCACCCATGAAGGGCGTGATGAGGTTCGGAAAGAAGGGCAAGCTGAGCCCTAGGTACATTGGTCCGTTTGAGATCCTTGATAGAGTACGAGAGGTGGCCTACAGGTTTGCTTTGCCATCGATTTTATAAGCCGTGCATCCAGTGTTCAATGTATCTATGCTTCGGAGGTTTCACTGCGATCCATCCAATGTATTAGACTTCAGAACTGTCCAGTTGGACAAGGATTTGATCTACGAGGAGGAGCCGGTAGCTATATTAGACCGACATATTCGTCAGTTGAGATCGAGGAGTTATCCTTCGGTCCGTGTTTAGTGGAGAGGTCACCCTGCCGAGGCAGCTCCCTGGGAGTCCGAGTCCGATATGCGGAGCCGTTATTCCCATCTATTCCTCGATTCAGGTACTTTTCTATGTCCGTTCGAGGACGAACGTTTGTTTTAGAGGTGGAGATTGTGATGACCCAAAAGGTCATCTTGTGTTTTATAAGTCAAATCTGTGTTCCGAGGTCTTGAAAACCTCCTTTTATCTCACATCGCTTTGCATGTGCATCCCGAGCGTATAGCCGGGAAGCCTTTATGTTAAAAACTGAGAAAAATGATAGTTTTGTTTTTGAAATTTGATTTAACTTGACTTTGGTCAATATTTTTGGTAAACGGACCCAGACCCATGATTTGACGGTCCCAGTGGGTCCGTAGGAAAATATGGGACTTGGGCGTATGCCCGGAATCGAATTCCGAGGTCCCAAGCCCGAGAAATGAATTTTTGAAAGAAATTATTTTTCTGAAAATATAAAGGATTTTAGAAATTTGATTATGTTTGAAATCTATGGTATCGGGGCCGTATTTTGATTCCGGAGCCCGGTACAAGTTCAATATGATATTTATGACATGTCTGTAAAATTTGGTAAGAAACGGAAGTCGTTTGACATGATTCGGACCCGTAGTTGTAAGGTTTGATATTTTGGATGTTTTGGAAATTTTCCTTGATTTTGGTGTTAAATTCGTTGTTTAAGATGTTATTTTGGCGATTTGATCGCACGAGTAAGTCCGTAGGATGTTTTTGAGGTTGTGTACATATTTGGTTTGGAGCCCCGAGGGCTCAGGTGAGTTTCAGATAGGCGTCAGAGTGTTTTTGAACTTAAAAATCTTGTGTTGGGCTATTTTTCTGGTGTCTGAATTGTTGTGCTATGCGAACGCATGTCAAGCTATGCGAACGCATGTCAAGCTATGCGAACGCACAACACAAGTTTGGGAGGGAGGCAGAATTGCTCTATGCGAACGCACCTAGGTGGTCGCGAACGCATAGAAGGTTTAGGGGGCTGGGGTCGGGCAGTGTTAACACTGTGTGAACGCATCACATAGGGTGCGAACGCGGAGCTTTAGGGAGCTACTCTACGCAAACACACCATGGGGGTCACGAACGCATATCTTATTAAGTGGGATGGAGGATGGGTAGTTGAAACCCTGTGCGAACGTGACATATAGCTCGCGAACGCATAGGCCAGGTAAGCCTTACCTATGGGAACGCGGCCAGGGGCCCGCGAACGCATAGGGTAGTGGTCCAGTGATATTAAGTAGTAGCTAAACAACGGGATATCTTCTAATTTTCATAATGTTTTCACCTAAACTCGAAATTGGGCGATGTTTGAAGAGGGAATTCACTACAAAACCATAGTAATGTATTCTTAGACTTGTTTTCTTCAATTTCTATTAACATCCATTAGATTTCTAGGCCTAAATCATGTTCTTAAGGGTGGAAAATTAGGGATTTGGGTAGAATTTGGGCTTTTTGAATAATTGGAATTTAGACCTCTTTGTGGGGTCGAATTTTGGAACTAATTACATATTCGGGCTCGTGGGTGAATGGGTGATCCGGTTTTGGCCTGAACCTCGTGCTTTGACCAAGCGGGCCCGGGGTCGATTTTTGACTTTTTGGGAAGAATGTTGGAAGACCTATAATTAAGCATTGGAATTGAATTGTTTAGAGTTTATTGATGTTATTAAGTCAATTATGTCTAGATACAATTGATTTGGAGTCAAATTCAAAAGGGAAAGCGGTGATTGAGGCTTGATTTTGGTCGTGGAAGTCAAGATAAGCGTTTGGCCTAACTTTAGCTTGAGGAAATAGGTGTTGAGTCTTATTTGCTATGTGTTTATACCATGTTCAACGTATAGGTGAGGTGACGAGTACCTATACATTGGTGTCAAGCATGCCCGTGAGTCGGATATTATTAATTTTGTGGTTTTCATTGATATTTACTGTGTTAGAGCTTGAATTCACTTTGTGGTTGTTCATTTTGATGGAAATTCTTGGAATGAATATTGTTGAGCATTAGTTTCGGTTGAGGAATCTTATGTAAGGATATGTACTTGAGTGATATTGGTTATAGCTGTGTCCCTTGCCGGGACGGTGATATTTCTACTGTTGTTCCCTTGCTGGGACGTTGTGATTTATTATTATGGTTCATATTGTTGATTTTTCCTTGCCAAAATTCTGTTATTGATATTGTTTGGGTGAGGAAGAGTGAAAAGCACGAAGGGTGATGTTGTTTATTGATTAATGTGAGAATGAGAGTGTAAAATCACGAAGGGTGATGCGGTGCCATGTTATGATATTAAATGCACGAAGGGTGATGCCGTGCCGTTTCTATTTATTATTTGGTGAGGATTAGAGTAAAAGCACGAAGGGTGATGCCGTGAACTTGCATTTATTATTTGGTGAGGATGAGAGTAAAAGCACGAAGGATGATGTCGTGCACTGTTTTCTCTGTGTTGTCATTTCCTGCTATTAACTTGATATTTGAACTGTTGTCTTATTTTGTTATTTCTGTTATGTGATATATCTTCCCCCCAGCATTTTCCCCCTTCTTCCTTGTACTTAACTAGTTATTCTTGTTGTTATTATATCTTCCGAATATTATAAAATTGTATAGGTTGTCTTGATTGTCGTGTCCTAGACTCATCACTACTTCGCCGAGGTTAGGCTCGGCACTTACTCAGTACATGGGGTCGGTTGTACTGATGCTACACTCTGCACATCTTTGTTGTGCAGATCCCGGTACAGGACCCTTTGGATATTAGATTGAGGAGGCTGCCTTCAGTCCACGTGGAGACACCGAGGTAATCCTGTTGGCGTCCGCAGGCCTTGTCGTCCCCTCTTATTTCCTTTGTATTATGTTCCACTTATTTCAGAAATAGATGTATTTATTTCCTTCAGACCATTATATGTATTACTTAGTTATATTGTGACTCCAACATTCTGGGATTTAGTTATTTTGGAATTTCGTAAAAGCAGTGGATTGAGTTATATATATATATATACCTTGCTTCATTTTATACTGTTATTTATGCAAATGTTGTATTTTACCTGTTTTCGACTAATGAGAAAGGAATAAAGTAAATAAAAATATATGTTGGCTTGCCTAACGGGTTTAATGTTAGGTGTCATCACGGTCCCGATGGTGGGAAATTTGGGTCGTGACATATGTCAAGAAGATGTGGGTGATGTCTTCTTTTCCTTTTCTGCATGTAGGGCATAAGTCATCTGTGTTTATGCCTATGTGGAGAAGGAAGCATCAACTGGGTAGTCTATTGTGGTAGCAAAGCCCAAAGGAGGTAGGTGATTTTCCTTGGTATTGTTTTTCCTCCAAATCCATGCAAAGTTGTTGTTGGTGTTACTGTGGGAGCTTAGGAGGTTTATGGCAGTTTTTTTATTAAATAAGGCGTTATTGGTTGGTAACCAGTACGATTTATCATTAGTAGGAGGGGTTTTTTGGATATAATTGCTTCGATTATAGCATTGTGTAAGGTAATTGATAGATTGTCCAATTTCCAATCGTGATGAACAAGGACTTCTTTTATTGAAAGGTTTTCTTCATTCTTTAGTAAGGGGCCATGGATTTGAGTTCGAAGTGGAGGGAGGTTAGGGATCCATTTATCGTGCCAGAATTTTATGCGATCACCCCTTCCTATGTTCCATGCCAGTCCTTTATTACAAACGTCCCAGCCTTGTAAAATATTTTTTCATATGAAGGAGCAATGTTTAGAGTTGTTTCTAGTAGCGTATTTATGAGGACCTTTGTCCAGGGAGATGTTGGGTTGTTATAGAGACGCGAAGTTAGGTAAAAAGCATTGCTTTATTTTTGTAGTTTGCTTTAACTAGTCCAATTCCTCCCTTTTCCTTAGGGGTGGTGACTATGCCCAATTAATTAGGTGGAGGCATTTATTTTCTTTGGTACTACCCCATAAGAAGTCTCTTTGGAGGCGATCAATATTTTTTAGGGTCTATTTTGGTAGTTGAAAGTACTGCATGGAGTGGTTTGGAATATTATTTATGGTAGATTTCATTAGGGTTGCTCTCCCTTCCAGATTAAGACAGTTAATTTTCCAATAAGCCAGTTTTGCCCTCATATTGTCCAAAATGTGCATGAAGTCCTTGGGTTTGGGATTTTTTTCGATGATAGGGAAACCTAGGTATTTACCAAAGTTCTTCCCTGTTGAAATATTGATGAGGTCTGCCGTTTCTTTTTGAGTGTTTGGTGGGCAGTTGTTTGAGAAAATAATCTTTGATTTGTTATAGTTGATTTTTTGTCCAGACAGCTTGCAAAAAATATTTAGGGTATTTGAGATGGTTGTGCTAGATTTCTTATTAACATTAGCCATTAGAGTAAGGTCGTCAGCAAACAAAAAGTGTGATAATTGGTGAACTTTGGGGTTTAATGAGATAGGGTCCCAATTGACACAATCTACTTGGTGATTAATAAACCTAGAGAGCATTTCAACGCAAAGAACAAAGATGTAAGGTGATAAGGGTTCTCCTTGACGGATGCCTCCAGTGGGAGAGAAGTAGTTTGTGCTTGTTCCATTGATGAGGATTGATATGTTACCGGTGGTGATACAATTCATAATAAGCTTGGTTATTTTAGGGGGGAATTTGAAGTAAGACAGGGTCCTTTAAATGAAGGACCATTCTATACAGTCAAAGACTTTTTCTAAGTATAGCTTAATAATCATTTTAGCCTTGGAGCCTTTCATTTTCTTGAATCTATTAATTATTTCCTGAATGATGACACCATTGTCAGAGACCCTTCTATTCTTTAGGAAACTTTATTGGAATGGACTAATGATATTAACGAGGAATGGTTTAATTTTATTGGCTATAATCTTTGTTACAACTTTATAGATAGTGTTACATAAACCAATAGGTCGAAAGTTTTTTAACTGATTGGCATTGGGAATTTTAGGAATTAGGCATAGATAGGTGTTATTCATGGTTTGAGGGATTTCCTGGTGTAGGAAGATCTTTTTAACATAGTTAATAATGGAATCCCCTACAACAGGCCAAAAACGTTGGTAAAAGAAGGGATGAATCCCATCTGGTCCAGGTGCTTTCATTAATTTAAGTTAAAAGATGGCATTTGAAATTTCCTGGCTTGAGATGGGGTTATCTAGATGGCTAAGGTTAATGTTGTCGAAGCACTTAGGCGAATGGCAGGGTTCTTTCCAATTTGTGCGTGTGTGTGCGGTGGTGAAGATGTCTTTAAAAAAAAAGAAAGGCGTGATTAGTAATTTCCAATGGATCATCAATCCAGTGTCCTTCTTTATTTTTTAAGTGAGAAATTCGATTATGTTTCCTTCTAATTAGTGTGGAGATGTGGAAGAATTTGGTATTTGCCTCTCCATTGTTGAGCAAATTAATTCTTGACCTAAGTTTCCAAAATTCTTCCTCTCTTTGCAGGATTTCATTATATTTGTTTATGAGCTGATTTTCTAAGTTTATGAGAAATATACTGTTAGGGAAATTAAAGGAGTTTTGGATTCCTTTTATTCTTGCAAGAATTTTCCTTTTCTTTTGAAAGATAGTTCCAAAGACTTCTTTGTTCCATTGAGTGGCTTCCATTTTAAAAAAAGGAAAGAGCCTCTTCAAAGCTTCTGTTAGACCAACATTTCTTCACTAGGTCACGGAATTGGGGGTGAGAACACCACATGGATTCTAGGCGCAATGTTCTAGTATTAGGAGGGATGAATTAAGGTTTTAATCAGATAAGAAGAGGGTTATGATCACTATAGGTTCTAGGAAGGTGGTCTACTATGGAATTTGGGTATAGTTACAGTCTTCATGCACAAAACATCTATCAATACGTTCCATAATAAGGTCTTTTTTCTTTTTTCTAAAATTCGTCCAAGTGTATTTTGGGCCTTTGAAACCTAGGTCAAAACATTACAATTTTGGACAAACCTCCAAAGCTTAGTACTTCTATTACATTTACTGGCGTACCTCCCCATTTTTCATCTGATGATAGAACATCATTAAAAGCCCCCGTAACCAACAGGGAACCCTAATATTTTGATACCTAGTGGAGAGATTCTCCCACATTTGGTAACGTTTAGTAATAGAGGTACTAACATAAATTGTACTAAGAAGCCAAAGATTGTGGTTTGGAAATACCTTTATCATTACATGCAGTTCCTGATCCTCTCAAATCACTTATTCTACTGCAATTATATCATGCATCCACGTAATGGTGATCCCCCCTGATCTACCTTCTGCTAGGATCTCCACTAAATCAGAGAAATTGAACTCATGTTGGATAGGGACATGGGCATGCATGCGAGTCTCCAGTAGGGCTACTAAACAAGGTTTATGAGTTTCTATAATATCCCTGAAATTTCTACGGAACATGGCATTATTTTCCCCCATCACATTCCAGATTATAAAATTAATTGGACGACTTATAAGGAAGGGTGATGTTTGATGTTGTCCCTGGTTCTCCTCCAGCCTTAGTGGTGGGACATCTCTCAGAGTTGGGTTGAGAACCACCGCATATTTTCCTGCTGCTGGATTTAAGGGGGGTCTTATGTCCATTGAGCATTTGAACAATGTTGTTGGGCAGTTGATGATAGACTTCTTGTCTTGACTCTCCTTGTAAAGTAGTATTGCTATTTCTCTGAGGCTTTTGAACTCTATTCGAGATTCTCTTAGGGGTCTTGCTATTGCATCCACTTCCCCTTGTAGGTTGTTTCATAAGTTTGTACGTTGGGAGGTTGATGGACTTCCATTGGAGCTGGGTTTTCTTAGTTCTGGGAGTTCACTGTGGCGTTCATTTAGGGAAACTGGTTGGGTGGTTGCCATGCAAGGAAGACTGGGTTCCCAAGATTTTGAGGTGGGAAGAAGGGTAGGTTGTGTATAGCTTGTAGCTCGTGTGTTGGGACGAAGTGGGATGGGAGACCCCAATGAGCTTGCATGGCTTGGATCAAGGCTAGAGAGGCATTTGCGGTAAAGGGATTCAAAATGTTGGTCAGCTAGCTTTGATTCACATAATTGTTCATGGCTAATTTCATGCCCTCCATTATCAATTGTGCTAGAAAGTTTTGGTTTTGGAGTATTATAATCACCTCCTAACCTTCTATCTCTAGGTTGAAGGATGTTGCTTGTCCCATTAAACCCCTCTCCAGCCAAGATTGTGGTTGGCGATTCATTGGTAAAGGGGTTGTGGAATAAATTAGAAGGTTGCCGTGTGGTGGATTGTGTGGCAAGTTTTCCATTTGGTGAGGATTTTTTCGAGGAATCCTGAGGAGATGTGTTCTTCTATGAAGGGGTAATGGTAAACGAGGCATGAGAGGAGGTTGAATAGTTATAAGCTCTTGGGGTATGAGAGGTAATCGAGTAGGAAGATCTTTCGAGCTAGATATAAAAGATTTTGTATCAATTTGCAAGGGGACTAATTGGGTTTGCGTGTGATTTATAAACTCAGTAGGGTTAGGGGTCTCAAAGATTTCACTGGGTGTAGGATTTTGTTTGTTTTCTTCCGGATTAGGAAGTTGTTTTTCATCCAAACTGTGGGAAGTAGAGGGGTTGTTTTGTTTAAGGGGTGACATTTGTCTTTTTGTGGTATTAGGATGATTAGGGGAAGCCACGTATGTGCTAATTTTTCCCATGCAAGCCAAGTCCTGCCTAGGTGATATCGAGGGGTTGATATCATCTCTAATATTGGGAGAGTGGTTTGGGGTTTGTGTCAGAGAATTATCCTTGGTGGTATTGAGGAGATTAAACTTATTGTCTAGTTGGATTTTGAGGTCCTTGTTTTTGGTGTTAGTAGCATTATTTTAAGTGATATTTTCTTTCTAATAAATTTTTGAGTATTAATATTTTTCCAGTATTAGCGTCAGAATTGTTTTCTTTAATGTCTTTGGCTTCGACTAAGCTGGGAATAGTAGAAATTTTTGGTTGATTTTTATTAATGGTTTGACGGTTTCTTCTTTTTGTAAAGGTAACAATATTCCATTGGTCGTCCTCATATTGTGAAGAGGGATTAATATTGGTTGAATGAGTGTTCATAGCAGAGTTCAAAACTTTGTAGCCACAATTAGTTCGTGTGTGACCTAATCTGCTGCACACTTTGCATAAGAAATATTCCCCTTCATAGTAAATAGGTTGTTTATGGTTTCCTATGAAGATAAAAGACCTAACGGGATGTTCTAGTGGTATTTCAAAACACAGTCTAGCGTATTTTCCCCTTAAGGTGGCAGAAGTACAAGCATCAGTCTTTAAAAAGTTGCCAATTTTGTTTCCAATCCTTGTTAGAATATTAATATCATAAAACTCAGTGGGGAGTTGGGGTAGTCTTAGCCAAATTGCCGAAATGTTCAATTTTTCATTAGTGGCAACGAAATTAGGCACCCACTTCTTGACAGAAAGAAAATGGCCATTTATGAACCAAGGATCTTGATGAAGAGCTTTGGCTATGTTAGATTCTCGAGTAAATTTTACTATGTAAAAATCATTACCTAAATCAATTAATGGGAACTGTTCCATAGGTTTACATAGATCCTGTACTTTTATTTTTCTAGATATTGATGAAGGATAAGCTTACCACATAATTTGATAATGAGCGAAAATTTTCATGGATCATAGATGCGTTGTAAATCTTCAGATTTAAGAGTAATTGCATGATATGCGTTGACTGTCTCCTTTTGTTGAGTAGATTGTGGCATGGCTTCATTGTAATCAAGTGTTCTTGGGAGTGTGGAGATTTGTTGGCCATGGATGAAGATGAGTGGATCTTGGGAGAGGAGTTTTTCCTTGTAGGTGGAAGGAGTATCTTTTCCAGTTTGTCCGTTTGTATTTGTTGTAGGGTCTGGGGGTATAGAAACCTCCATTAATGAAGGCTCTATGTAACGACCCGACTGGTCGTTTTGCGTATCAGGACCCCGTTCCCCTAAATAAAACTTTCCATAGCAGCTTCTCGTGATTTATGACTTGCGGGGACAGGTGGTTCGAGATTTGGAAGTGGTTAGAGTTTTATAGGAACACTTGGTTCCCTAAGGTTGGCTTTTGGCCAAGTTTGACTTAGGTCAACATTTGTAGCAAACGACCTCGGAATTGAATTCTAACAATTTCAGTAGCTTCGTATGATGATTTCGGACCTGGGCGTATGTTCGGAACGGGTTTTCGATGACCCGGGAGCATTTCGGTGCCCAATATAGAATATGGATTTCCTTAAGTTTGAAATTTTGTTTGGAACGTGATTTTTGTGTTGTCGGGGTCCGAACGGAATTCGAAGATCGGGAATAGTTCTGTTATGTCATTTATGATTTGCCTGCAAAATTTGAAGTCATTCCGAGTAGTATAGGTCGGTCCGACGCATCGTTATAGAAATCAAGAACTTGAAGTTCTCAAGTTATGTATTTGGGGGTTTTGGGGTGTGATTTTGATTTTTAGAGTTGTTTCGAGTGTTTCGAAGGCTCGAGCAAGTCCGTATTATGATTTGGGACTTGTTGGTAAATTGGACGGGGGCTCGGGTGGGCCTAGGTGCCTCCCGGACACCACACGAGGCCAAAAACAAGCCAAAACAATTGCTAGTGCTTCTGTTAATGGTGTGACCGCAGGTGCGGTTGCCCAGTCGCAGGTGCGGGACCGCTCCTGCGGTCCCAGCCTTGCAGGTGCGAAAAACACCTGGGGTCCCCCTTTCTCGCAGGTGTGGACATAAGTCCGCACGAGCGGGACCACGGTTGCGGTCATCCCTCCGCAGGTGCGACCACAACCCCTCTTGCCCAGTTCTGCAGGTGCGAGCCCCATCTCGCCGGTGCGAGACCGCAGGTGCGGTCCTTGAGCCGTAGGTGCGAAAACACTGTAGGCCAGGCAGTGTGTTCTTTTAAATACGGGAATCTTCATTTTTCTTCTAATTTTTCCTCCATTTGAGAGCTTGGAAGCTTGGGAGAGGGGGTTCCACGACCTAGCTGCTGAAGAGGTGAGTTAATCATACTCTAGAACTAGTAAAAAACATGAATTATTAATTTAATTAGCTACTAAATCATTGAAAAATCAAGAGTTGGGTAGTAACTTAGGGTTCTTGAGGGATTTTGGTGAATTGCTCATTTATTGCTATGAAATCAAGTAGAAATCATATATTAACGATCCTTAGGCTATGGGTGAGCGATCCCTTCAGAAAGTTTCGAAATTTGAACATGCGGACCCGGGGTCGAAATTTGTGAATTCTTCAAGAATGTTAAATTATTTAGTAAATAGGATAATTTCCCTTCATTGAGCTTGAATTGATATCATTGTGCCATATTTGGCTAGTTGCGAGTCCTCGGGTGTAGAGTTTGGAGTTTCGGGCGCATCCTTGGTCCGAGAGGTAGATTCGACACGAGGTGAGTCTCCTTTCTAACCTTGTAAGAGGGAATTGTTCCCCTAGGTGATTTAAATGCTATGTGTACTTGTTTGGGGGCTACGTACGCACCAAGTGACTAGATTCCGTACGTGGCGGCTATCATTGTTATGTCTGGGTAGTTAGGCCCAAAGCATGCCTTATATTTTTCTTGAAATGACCTATATGTTATGAACACTTGTTCTGCGTAGTAGTGTTTTCTTTAATATTTTTGAGGTATTTGACTTGAAAGGTATTTTTACATGTATGGGATCGGGCCGTACGCCGTGACGGATTTGAGAGGTATTTACACATGTATGTGATCGGGCCGTACGCCACAGCAGATTGAAAGATATTGACTTGACAGATACTTGGAAAAAAAAGAAAAGGAAAATGTACATTGTTATTTCATTTCAATAACTAGTTGAATTTATGTACTTGTTATGTATTTGCTGCTCACTGCCCTACCTGCCTACTGTATTTCATTATATCCTGTCGTATGTTATATTGTTGGACCATAGGGAGTGTCAAGTCGACCTCTCGTCACTTCTTCTTCGAGATTAGACGGGATACTCACTAGGTACATGTTATTTATGTACTCATGCTGCACTTATGCACTGAACTCTACAGGTTCTGAGGCTGGTGCACCTGGTTATCAGACCGGGGCTAGATATTGACCATAGCGGACCTGACTTCACGGTGAGCTGCTTCTTCTGGAGATCCCCAGCAACACCATGGAGTTTCATTTACTTTTGTTTCCTGTCTATTTATTCGGACAATGGGATTGTATATTCTGTCTTTTGGATATCGTTTTATTATGCCCGTGACACTCGTGACACTAGTTCCTAGCACACACATAGTGGGTATTTTGGGATTTTGTGCTTTATATATACATGTTGGTGTACTAGAACACGCTTCTTTATGCCTATTATATCTACCACTGAGTTATCATCTTTAGATATCATGATTACACTTGTTTAAAATTGGTAAGTGTTGAACTATGTAATCAAATGAAAAAGGGAGCACTTAGTGAAATTGATGTTGGCTTGCCTAACCCCGCAGTTGGTTAGTGAAATTGATGTTGGCTTGCCTAACCCCGCAGTTGGGAGCCATCACGATCTGAGTTAGGATTTCGGGTCGTGACAACGTGGTATAAGAGCTCTAGGTTCACGTAAGTCTCACGAGTCACAGGCAGACCCAGTAGAGTCTTGCGGATCGGTACGGAGACGTCTGTACTTATCTTCACGAGGCTATAGGGTGTTAAGAAACCTCTCCTCATTCATATTCTATCGTGCAACCGATGATGTACTCAAATTTATTCTTATATTCTCTCACAAATGGTGAGGACGCATGCATCCGATTTTCCTGATCCGGGAGATGCCGCTACCCCCACCGTTCGAGGTCATGGTAGAGGCTAGGGTAGGGCACCTGCCCGAGGTAGGGGACGAGGGCGTCCCAGAGTTATACCAGTCGCGCCACTAGAGGACCCTATCATTGAGGAGAAGGACGAGGTGCCTCCAGTAGCTCCTGCCCCAGTAGACTTTATGACGGCCGCGGGCTTCCAGGAGGTCATGGGCCGTATGATGAGATTCGTGGACACCATGTCCCAGGCTGGCCTATTTCCAGTAGATCCTGCCACTTCTCAGGTGGGAGGGGGGTCCAGACCCCTACCGCTTAGGCCGCAGGACAAGCAACAGCAGTACACCATACCCCGGGTACACCGCCCGTGGGTGGGATCCGGCATGTAGCAGCAGCACCAGGGCCCAGGCTAGTTGCAGAGGGTGATCAGCAGAAGATGTTTGATAGATGGACTCGACTACGCCCTCTAGTCTTCGGGAGTGATCGAGGTGAGGATGCACAGGACTTCATCGATAGGTGCAGGGACAGACTGCACAACATGAGGATCTTGGAGTCTCACGGGGTCGACTTCACTACATTTCAGTTAGAGGGCAGAGCTCGCAGGTGGTGGCAGTCTTATATACTCAGCAGGCTAGCAGGTTCTCTTCCGGTTATGTGGGAGCAGTTCACACAGATGTTCTTGGATAGATATATTCCACTTTCGGAGAGGGAAGAGCTGCGGCGTCAGTTCGAGCAGCTTGAGCAGGGGAAGATGTCGGTAACAGATTATGAGGCCAGGTTTTCAGAGTTGTCACGTCATGCACTCATGATATTGCCTTCTAATGTTGAGGGAGTGCGGAGATTTGTGGCTGGGTTACTTCCAGGTATTAGAGCCACCATAGCCAGAGAGGTGGAGATGGGTACTCCGTATCAGCTAGTGGTAGAGATTGCTCGAAGGATCGAGGGTTATCGGTTGCAGAGTAGGGAGCAGGGTTAGCAGGACAAGAGAGCTAGGTTCTCAGGAGATTTTAGGGATGCTCCAGCTAGGAGTAGGGGTCAGGTCGGGGGTGGTCATCCCAGCAGGCCTTCATACTCAGCACCTCCACTACCTCATCGAGGTGGTTCAGTGAGGCCTCAGTTTAGCGCCATGCCAAAGCGTCTCTACCGTCCTCCAGCCATCCAGAGTGCACCCAGTGGTTATTCCAGTCACGAGAGATCCTCTAGTTCTTACCTTAGTGCTATGCCGGAGGGTCCACACCGCTCCCCGGCCATTCAAGACTCTTCTTCGGGGCAACAGGCTATGATATCTAGGGTTTGTTATGGGTGTAGGGAGTCAGGTCATATGAAGAGATATTGTCCCAAGCTTCGGAGCAAGACAGTGCAGCAAGGTTACCAGCCTATGGGGTCAACACCAGCAGTCCGCCCGCCTGGAGTTGGAGGTTAGGTCGGTAGGGGTCGTCCTAGAGGGGGAGGCCAGTCAGGAGGGGGTCAACCAGCTCCTGTTCATTCTGGGGGAGCTCAATCTTCGGGTGCTACGGCCAGGTTTTATGTCATTCCGGCCATATCTGATGTCGTGGCCTCAGACGCCGTGATTACAAGTATTATCTCAGTATGTGGTAGAGAGGCTTCAGTGTTATTTGATCCAGGGTCCACTTATTCGTATGTTTCAGTACTATTTGCTCATTTTCTGGATGTTCCTCGTGAGTCCTTGGGTTCTCCTTTATATGTGTCCACTCCTATGGGCGATTCTGTGGTGGTAGACCGGGTCTATCGGTCTTGTGTGATCACATTCTGCGGGTTCGAGAACAGAGCAGACCTGTTATTGCTCGACATGGTTGATTTAGAGGTCATTCTCGGCATGGATTGGCTATCTCCTTATCTTTTCGTACTGGATTGCCATGCCAAGACAATTACTTTAGCCATGCCAGAGTCGCCGAGGCTGGAGTGGAGGGGTTCTTCAGTTAGTGCATCCAGCCAGGTCGTTTCTTTCATGAAGGCTCGACATATTGTCGAGAAGGGATGTTTTGTTTACCTTGCTTATGTGCGGGACACCACCACCGAGTCTCCGACTATTGATTCGGTGCCAGTTGTTCGAGAGTTTGCAGATGTGTCTCATTCAGATCTTCCGGGCATGCCTCCAGATCGAGACATTGATTTCTGTATTGATTTGGCTCCAGATGCTCAGCCCATTTCTATTCCCCCGTATCGTATGGCTCCTAAGGAGTTGAAAAAGTTGAAGGAGAAGCTTGAGGAGTTGTTCGCTATGGGGTTTATCAGGCCATATGTATCGCCGTGGGGTGCTCAAGTTCTATTGGTGAAGAAGAAGGATGGGTCTATGCGGATGTGTATTGATTACCGCCAGTTGAATAAGGTTACTATTAAGAATAAGTATCCTCTGCCGCGCATTGATGATTTGTTTGACCAATTGCAGGGTGCTCGTTTGTTTTCCAAGATTGCTTTGAGATCGGGTTATCATCAGTTGAAGTTTCGGGCTTCAGATGTTCCCAAGACTGCATTTCGTACAGATATGGCCATTATGAGTTCCTGGTGATGTCCTTTGGTTTGACTAATGCCCCAGCAGCATTCATGGACTTGATGAATAGGGTATTCAGGCCGTATATTGATTCCTTCATCATCGTCTTAATTGATGACATCTTGATTTTTCCGCGGAGCCTGGGTGAGTATGAGCAGCATTTGAGAGTTGTGCTCCAGACCTTGCGGGAACAGAATCTATATGCTAAGTTCTCCAAGTGTGAGTTCTTGTTAGAGTCTGTGGCATTTCTGGGGCATGTGGTGTCCGGAGAGGGTATCAAGTTTGATCCACAGAAGATTGAGGCAGTTCAGTGTTGGCCGCGTCCTACTTCAGCTACAGAGATCAGGAGCTTTCTGGGCCTAGCAGGATATTATCTCCGATTTGTGGAGGGGTTCTCTTCTATTACAGCTCCATTAACTAGATTGACTCAGAATAATGCCCCATTTTGATGGTCCGACAAGTGTGAGGCGAGCTTTCAGAAGCTCAAGTCAGCATTGACCTCAGCACCAGTTCTGACATTGCCTTCATGTTCTGGGATGTATACTGTGTATTGCGATGCTTCACGCGTTGGGTTTGGATGTGTTTTGATGCAGGACGGGAGAGTTATTGCTTATGCTTCGCGCCAGCTGAAGGTTCATGAGAAGAATTATCATGTGCACGACTTGGAGTTGGCGGCGATTGTTCATGCTTTAAAGATTTGGAGGCACTACTTGTATGGTGTGTCTTGTGAGGTTTATACCGACCAACGCAGTTTGCAGCACTTGTTTAAGCAGAGGGATCTTAATTTGAGGCAGCGCAAATGGCTTGAGTTGTTGAAGGACTACGATATCACCATTTTGTATCATCCGGGCAAGGAAAATGTGGTAGCAGATGCTTTGAGCAAGAGGGCAGAGAGTATGGGTAGCTTGGCCTACATTGCAGCAAAGGAGAGACCTCTAGCCTTGGACATTCAGTCTTTGGCTAATCGCCTGGTGAGATTAGATCTTTTGGAGCCTCGTTGAGCTCTAGCCCATGTGGTTGCTCAGTCTTCATTATTGGGGGAGATTAAGGCTCGGCAATCTGATGATCCATGTCTAGCAGAGCTTCGGGATACAGTGGTCCAGGGCAGGGCTAAGGAGGTTACTTTAGGAAAGGATGATGTTCTAAGACTCCAGGGCCGATTGTGTGTTCCTGATGTTGATGGCTTGAGGGAAAGGATTCTAGTGGAAGCACACAGTTCTCAGTATTATGTTCATCAAGGAGCGACGAAGATGTATCGTGATTTGAAGCAGCATTACTGGTGGAGGCGGATGAAGAAGGACATTGTGCAGTATGTGGCTAGGTGTCTTAATTGCCAGCAGGATAAGTACGAGCATCAGAGGCCAGGGGGCCTACTTCAGCAGATGCCCTTTCCCGAGTGGAAATGGGAGCGCATCACTATGGACTTCGTGGTTGGGTTGCCTCGAACATTGCGGAAGGTTGATGCGGTTTGGGTCATTGTGGACAGATTGACCAAATCGGCGCATTTCATTCCTGTGGCTACTACTTATACTTCTGAGAGGCTAGCCCAGATCTACATTCGGGAGATCGTCAGGTTGCACGGTGTGCCGGTGTCTGTTATATCAGATCGAGGTCATCAGTTCACCTCGAACTTCTAGAGAGCATTGCACAGTGAGTTGGGCACCCAGATAGATCTCAGCTCAACATTTCACCCTCAGACTGATGGTCAGTCGGAGCGTACAGTTCAGATATTGGAGGATATGCTCATGGCTTGTGTGATTGACTTTGGAGGTCAGTGGGACCAGTTCTTGCCTTTGGCGGAGTTTGCGTACAATAATAGTTATCAGTCCAGCATCGAGATGGCTCCATTTGAGGCTTTGTATGGTCGCCGGTGACGATCTCCTATCGGGTGGTTTGAGCCGGGCGAGGCTAAGTTATATGGCACGGATCTGGTGAGACATACTTTGGAGAGGGTGAAGATAATTCAAGAGAGGCTCCGCACAGCTCAGTCCAGACAGAAGAGTTATGCGGATCAGAGGGCGCGTGATGTAGCATTTATGGAGGGAGATAAGGTCCTGCTGAAGGTTTCGCCGATGAAGGGAATTATGAGATTTAGGAAGAAGGTCAAGCTGAGCCACAGGTTTATAGGTCCTTTCGAGGTGTTGAGGCGAGTCGGAGAGGTTGCTCCTTATCAGGAGTTCATTCGGTCTTTCATGTATCCATGCTCCGAAGATATCATGCTGACTTTTCTCACGCGGTCGATTTCAGCATTATTCAGTTGGGCTACGAGGAGGAGCCAGTTGCTATTATTGATAGGCAAGACCGCCAGTTGAGGTCCAAGAGAGTTTCTACGGTAAGGGTCCGGTGGAGGGGCCAACCAGCTGAGGAAGCGACTTGGGAGTCTCAGGAGGACATGCGGAGCAGATATCCACAGCTATTCAGCACTTCAGGTATGATTCTAGACCCGTTCGAGGACGAACGTTTGTTCAAGAGGGGGGAGAATGTAACGACCCGACCGATCGTTTTGCGTATTAGGACCCCGTTCCCTTAAATAAAACTTCCCATAGTGGCTTCTCTGATTTATGACTTACGGGGATGGGTGGTTCGTGATTTGGAAGTGTTCAGAGTGCTATAGAAACACTTAGTTTCTTAAGGTTGGCTTTTGGCCAAGTTTGACTTCGGTCAACATTTGTAGCAAACGACCTCGAAATTGAGTTCTGACAGTTTCAGTGGCTTCGTATGATGATTTAGGACTTGGGCATATGTTCTGAACGGGTTTTCGATGACCCGAGAGCATTTCGGTGCCTAATATAGAATATGGATTTCCTTAAGTTTAAAATTTGGTTTGGAACGTGATGTTTGTGTTGTCGGGGTCCGAACAAAATTCCGAGACCGGGAATAGTTCTGTTATGTCATTTATGACTTGCCTGCAAAATGTGAAGTCATTCCGAGTAGTATAGGTCGATACGGCGCATCGTTATAGAAATCAAGAACTTGAAGTTCTCAAGTTATGTATTTGAGGGTTTTGGGGTGTGATTTTGAGTTTTAGCATTGTTTCGAGTGTTCCGAAGGCTCGAGCAAGTCCGTATTATGATTTGGGACTGTTGGTAAATTGGACGGGGGCTCGGATGGGCCCAGGTGCCACCCGGACACCATACGAGGCCAAAAACCAACCAAAATAACTGCCGGTGCATCTGTTCCTCCCTCTTGCCTAGTTCCGTAGGTGCGAGCCCCATCTCGCCGGTGGAGACTGCAGGTGCAGTCCTTGAGCCACAGGTGCGAAAACACTGTAGGTCAGGTAGTGTGTTCTTTTAAATACGAGAATCTTCATTTTTCTTCTCATTTTTCCTCCATTTGAGAGCTTGGAAGCTTAGGAGAGGGGGTTCCACGACCTAGCTGCTGAAGAGGTGAGTTAATCCTACTCTAGAACTAGTTAAATACATGAATTATTAATTTAATTAGCTACTAAATCATTGAAAAATCAAGAGTTGGGTAGTAACTTAGGGTTCTTGAGGGATTTTGGTGAATTCCTCATTTATTGCTATGAAATCAAGTAGAAATCATATATTAACGATCCTTAGGCTATGGGTGAGCGATCCCTTCGGAAATTTTTGAAATTTGAACATGCGGACCTGGGGTCGAAATTTGGGAATTCTTTAAGAATGTTAAATTATTTAGTAAATAGGATAATTTTCCTTCCTTGAGCTTGAATTGATATCATTGTGCCATATTTGGCTAGTTGCGAGTCCTCGGGTGTAGAATTCGGAGTTTCGGGCGCATCCTTGGTCCGAGAGGTAGATTCGACACGAGGTGAGTCTCCTTTATAACCTTGTAAGAGGGAATTGTTCCCCTAGGTGATTTAAATGCTATGTGTACTTGTTTGGGGGCTACATACGCACCAAGTGACGAGAGTCCGTACGTGACGGCTATCATTGTTATGTCCGGGTAGTTAGGCCCACAGCATACCTTATATTTTCCTTGAAATGACCTATATGTTATGAACACATGTTGTGCGTAGTAGTGTTTTCTCTAAGATTTTTGTAGTATTTGACTTGAAAGTTATTTTTACATGTATGGGATCGGATAGTACGCCACGGCGGATTTGAGAGGTATTTACACATGTATGGGATCGGGTCGTATGCCACGGCGTGTTTGAGAGGTATTTATATAAATATGGGATCGGGCCGTACGCCACAGTAGATTTGGAGAGTACTTGTAATATATATATGGGAGCGGGTCGTACGTTACGGCGGATTGAAAGATATTGACTTGACAGATACGTGGAAAAAAAAAAGGAAAGTGTACATTGTTGTTTAATTTCAGTAGCTACTTGGATTTCTGTACTTGTTATGTATTTGCTGCTCACTGCCCTACCTGCCTACTGTATTTCATTATATCCTGTCGTATGTTATATTATTGGACCTTAGTGGGTGTCAAGTCGACCTCTCGTCACTACTTCTTCGAGATTAGACGGGATACTCACTGGGTACATATTATTTATGTACTCATGCTGCAATTCTGTACTGAACTGTACAGGTTCTGAGGCTGGTGCACCTGGTTATCGGACCGGGGCTAGATATTGACTGTAACGGACCTGACTTCACGGTGAGCTTCTTCTTCTGGCGATCCCCAGCAGCACCATGGAGTTTCTTTTACTTTTGTTTCCCGTCTATTTATTCGGACAGTGGGATTGTATATTCTGTCTTTTGAATATCCTGTTAGTAGCCTGTGACACTCGTGACACTAGTTCCTGGCACACACATAGGGGTATTTTGGGATTTTGGGCTGTATGTATACATGTTGGTGTAATGGCACACGCTTCTTTATGTCTATTATATCTACCACTGAGTAATCATCTTTAGATATCATGCTTACACTTGTTTAAAATTGGTAAGTGTTGAACTATGTAATCAAATGAAAAAGGGAGCACTTAGTGAAATTGATGTTGGCTTGCCTAACTCCGCAATTTGTTAGTGAAATTGATGTTGGCTTGTCTAACCCCGCAGTTGGGCGCCATCACAACCTGAGTTAGGATTTCGGGTCGTGACACTCTATGAGTAGTTTAGACATGGTTTGAGTAGTAGTAGTGTTACTGTGAGAGTGATAGATAGTAGAGAGAGGAGAGAGTTTCTCTCGCTAGACTATCTTCTTTCAATTAGTTAATAATGCTTAAAATAGTTTCTACTGATTTCCTTTTGGTTTTGTTTTCTGACTTTTGGGTGTCTTTTACAATAGAGAACAAAACCTTCTTTTCACACAGCCACAAAGATATTTTCAAAGGAATAGAAGATTAAGCGATAATCAAATAAGCATGTATTTATATACAATCAAGCAGAGATTAATGATTTAAAGGGACGCACCTCGAGTAATTTAATAAGTCTCATCAGTAACTTCATGAAATTTTTATTAATCCATTGTTGAAACGTATTCTTTTCTTATTGTGTGCCTTTTTTTTTTTTTTTGTATTAAGTTACGCTCATTGTTTCCCTTTAACCTTTTTACTTAACGTTATATCGAGTATTCAAATTTTAATTAACAAATAATAAAGTGGCACATTTCGTCGTTACGTAACGACGGATTTAACAATACGATACAATAAAATTTAAGTAACAATCAAAATAAATATTATATTTAAAATAATAATATAATACAATACAATGGGTAACGGCCATCAAAACAAGCTGTAAAGCTATGTACATATATCGAGATGATTAAAGTACTTAAAAAAAAGTATTTTTTTAAGTCGGATGATCATTGTTTTAAGAAGTGGAGAAAGAAAATGATTGTTGCATGACTTGCATCTGTATTCTCTAATGTTTTCTACTTCACACTAACTTTTTATTTAGACAAGATGATGTAATTTTTGCACTCGGTGGCGAAATTAAAAATTTACTTAAGGGTATTTAAATTTGAAAGAAGTGAAGAAAATTCCAACAAGAGTGTTTAGAGGGTGTTTGGATTGGCTTTTATAGTGTACGCTTTTAAGCTAAAAGTCAATAGCCATAAGTTGGTAATACCCAACTTTTGGCTTTTGACTTAACTTTGTACTTTTCATGCCTAAAAGTAAGTGTTTTTAAGTATTTTTTATTATTGTCAAATACCACACAAATTAAAAAAGTGCTTAAAAGCCAATAAGCACTTTAAATAAGTCAATCCAAATACCCTCTTAATATATGTTATATACCTTTAAAACGTAATATTTTATCAATATATACAGTACAATTTTTCGACAAAGTGTGATCAAGCATGTGGCTTCGCCACTATTTGCAGCACAATTCCTTCATTTTAAATTCAAACTAACAATTGTTATGCGCATAGATCGTTCATCTCTAAATTCAAGCTCCAAATGTATTCTATGAATAAGACAAATCTTGAAACTAAACGACAAGCAGTAAATATCAGTTATTATACTTACCCGCGTGAAAGCAAGTGCATCTAGCTTAGATTTAATCATTCAAAAGCTGTTGTGTCTTTCTTTTTTCTTTATAAATTTTTTAAAAAGTTGTGTTGCTCGCAGTAAATATTACTACTCATATTATCTTTAATTCAAAGATAATTTCATATCCAATTTCCCTAAATATCAAATAGCATATGTAATTGTATTTAAATAATAAATCTGTAAAAATGAATTAATACTTTTAATGTCGAAAGAAAAGAAAGACGATCCAATGAAAATAACATTAAAATAGGATATTTAAGTTAATCGCCAAATAAGATGTTTCAAATTAATTCTTCTGTTAATTAACCATACAAAGTTTTGTTTTTAAAATATTAAAGTATCAACTTAAGCAATTTTGTTACACAACAATAACTACAACTATGTTTACCTCGAAAATACGAGTAATAATTAAATTTGATTTGTGGTTTTAAAAATACGTGATCTAGTTCAATACCAATTATTAAATAAGAAGTATAAGGTATAAATGGAGAAAATAAATGAACCAAATCAGTGTCACTTAAGCAGTATCAACCTCGAGATGAATCAAGAACAATAAAGCAAGAATAATAAAGTTTTAAGGACAGTTCTGATGAATAATGAGCGAAAAATAGAGAGTATATTCTTTTTCCGATGATTAGATGATGTTTACAAATGATTGGGGTCCCCTTTATATAGGAGGGGAAACCCTAAATAAGGTACATTTCCATTTACTATAAGGAATCTTATTGGGACAGCTGTATAACCACCTAGTACGGATTTGTACTAATTCGTACAAATCTATTTCGGAATTTACGCCATGATCTTGGGGACATGGCGAGAATCTTGTCCTTTTGTAACGAACTCGTAACGACATCATATGACAAACTTATCTTCTATGTTCCTCGAGCGCTCAGGTCTTCGAGCTTCTTATTCCACCTTCGAGCCCGAGCTCAACCTCTATCGAACTTCTGCCCTCGATGCAACTTCTCGAGCCTACAAAATCGGGGGCATATGATTTTGACCGTATACAGATAGTCTCCGCGTTTCATAGAATGAAATGATAAGAAACGATTTGATTCTTGACCCTTCGATGCCCCAACTGTCACGACCCAACTTTCCCTCTGAACGGGTTCGTGACGGCACCTAGTCTAGACGACTAGGCAAGCCTAAACATTCAAGTAAATTAAGAGTACATGAGGCAAAATAGAGGAAAATAACATAAAATAATACTAATACTCAATGCCGCTCGGCATTTACAACTTACTTCGCCCCAGACCCGGAATATCTGCAATATCACAAGCTAAACTCTATGGCTCAATGTACAAAACTGGAAATGAAAGTGTAGTCTCATATACGAACTATAACTATGCTAAGATAGGAGGGGGACTCGGAAGCTCTGCGGACACTGCAGAAATACCTCAAAGTCTCCCAAAGATCTGCTACTCTACTGACTTCGGAATAGTGCGTCGGTACCTGGATCTGCACATGGGAAAGACATGCCTAGAAGGTCGTGAGTACTCTACATTCGGTACCCAGTAAGTGCCAAGCCTAACCCCAGTAAAGTAGTGACGAGTTCAGGTTGCGTTTCTACTGAGTTTGTGAAAAATAAACAGATATAAATAACAGTTAAGTAAAGGAGTAATAGTTAACGGGAAGTAAAGTGAACCGGAAAGAACGAATGTATTAAATCTCAGTTCTGCACATCATATAAATCAGTAGATAGTCGTGCAATGCAATACAGGGGAAAGTCTCAGGTCTCAGCCCGCAGTCCCAATGTAAATATGCAATGCAATGCAAGGAAAGTCTCAGGTCTCGGCCCGCAGTCCCGATGTAAATATGTGATGCGATGCAGGGGAAAGTCTCAGGTCTCAGCCCGCAGTCCCAATGTAAATATGCAATGCAATGCAAGGAAAGTCTCAGGTCTCGGCCCGCAGTCCCGATGTAAATATGTGATGCGATGCAGGGGAAAGTCTCAGGTCTCAGCCCGCAGTCCCAATGTAAATATGCAATGCAATGCAAGGGAAAGTCTCAGGTCTCGGCCCGCAGTCCCAATGTAAATATGTGATGCGATGCAAGGGAAAGTCTCGGGTCTCAGCCCGCAGTCCCAATGTAAATATGCAATACAATGCAAGGGAAAGTCTCAGGTCATAGCCCGCAGTCCCAATATAAATATGTAATGCGAGACGTATTTCAGACATAGCGTAATTCAAAAGTTTAGGAAAAACAGTTGGCAAATATAGAGTAAAGTACTTAAACCAGTTTCAAATAATAGTAACGAGTGGAAAGACCAGGGAAATTGTTTGACTTGATAAAAGCTTAAGTCACTACTCAGTTAAACTAATAACGGAAATAATAGGAATTGAAGATGGAGTATGTCATAGAAAGAAATAATGGAATTAGTGAAAATATCTCGTGCACGTACTCGTCACCTCACGTACACGGGGTTTTTATATCAAAAATCAGTTATAAATGCCTAAGGGAATTCCCCAACACAGAATTACGCAAGCCACTTACCTCGAGTGTGCTAATCAACCAATAATCACGCTCTTGCCACGAGTATCCAACTCCGGGTGGCCCAAATCTATTAATTCGATTGCATAAGGTAAATATCATTTCAAGAAATCAAAATAACTAATTAATTCAAATCTAATACGCGAAATTAGGAATTTTGACCAAAACGCCCCTCGGGCCCACGTCTCAATATCGGATAAGGTTATATTTTCCGGACACCCATTCACTCACGAACTCACTCGAACAAGAAACATCGAAATCCGATGTCAAAACTCCCTAAATTCTCAGATTTTTGGTTGGGGGAGTTCATCAAGTTTCCATGGTTTTTCACCCATTTTTGTTAATTAGATTAAGGAAAACGATGTGGGTTAATGGTCTAATAATGAATTAGGATTAGAAAATGTTAACTATGATCCTTCTCTTCAAAACCCACTAAAAATCGCCAATTCCCGAGCTCTCAAATGATTTTAGACTTATGAATTTCAAACCCTCGGATTTTGGATTAAACAACACAGGGATATCGCACCTGCGGTCCCTTTAACCGCACATGCGGAAAATTCTATCGCAGGTGCGAGAATCACTTAAGATCACCTGGGGCCACACCTGCGATCGATTGGTCGCACCTGTGGAACCCAGGTCGCGCCTGCGACCTCTGGCCACCCCACTCAACAACCGCACCTGCGACCAGGACGGCCGCACCTGCTTGTTCGCACCTGCGGAAAAACCATCGCAGGTGCGAGACACCAGAAGCAGGTCTTGTTCAACAGTTCATTAAAGTTCCGAGCTCACCCGTTGGGCATCCGAAACAACCCCGAGGCCCCCGAGACCTCAACCAAACTCACCAACTGACCCAAATACCTTATTTAAACTTGGCCGGGCATTAAAAACATATCCCATAACATCAAAATCATCAATTAGGCATAGATTCAAGCCTAAGAACTTAGGAATTTTCAAGAATTCACATTCGACGCCGAAACACGTCAAAACTCGTCCGAATGACCTCAAATTTTGCACACGGGTCATAAATGACATTCGGGACCTGCTGTCGCTTTCGGAATCCCATTCCGAGCCCGGTATCAAAATCTCACCTATCGGCCGAAATCGCCGAAATTCTAACTTTCGCCAATTCAAGCCTAAATCTACATCCGACCTTGACAACCCAATCCGAACACGCTCCTAACCCCGACATCACTCAACGGAGCTAACGGAGCCGACGAAATTCCATTTTGGATTCGTCTTCAGACAGCTCTAGCTACGGCTCAATTTCTAAAGTTAAAATTCACCTCCGAGGACTATGTGTCCAAAATCACTCCAATTTTAATCACTCAATGCTCCAACACGTTCCATTAACATACTAAGACATGGGAGAAGCGGTTATTAGGGGATCGGGGTGCTAACGCTCAAAACGACCGACCGGGTCGTTACATTCTCCCCCTCTTAAGAAAATCGTTCGTCCTCGAACGAGTAAAGAAACATACCTGAAGCTGTGAAAAGATGAGGGTACTGAATCCGCATGTCCTGCTCGGTCACCCAAGTTGCCTCCTCAACCGGATGACCCCTCCACTACACCTTGACTAAGCCAATATTTTTCGACCTGAGCTTTCTGACCTACCTGTCCAAAATAGCCACCGGCTCCTCAACATATGATAGATCCTTGTCCAACTAGACTGAGCTGAAATCCAAAACATGAGTC
>ML269284.1:31758-68363 GCA_005239495.1 Nicotiana undulata | reverse complement strand
GCACCCATGAGATAAGGACGGAATTTCTCCATCGCAAAGACTATTGCCAATAACTCCTTCTTACTGACAGTGTAATTCATTTGGGCCGAGTTCATCGTTTTGCTAGCATAAAGATAGGGTGAAAGATTTTGTTCACCCTCTGGCCCAACATCGCCCCCACAGCCACATCACTAGAGTCACACATAAGCTCAAAAAGAGAGCTCCAATCGGGAACGGTGATAATAGGAGTTGTGGTGAGCTTGTGCTTCAACAATTCAAAAGAACTCATGCAATTCTAATCAAAATGAAATTTGGCATCTTTCTCTAAAAATTTGCACAAAGGATTGACCGCCTTAGAGAAGTCCTTAATGAAACACCGATAGAACCCGGCATGCCCAAGGAAGCTCCGGACTCCCTTAATCGAAGTTGGAGGTGGAAACTTAGAAATCACTTCAATTTTTGCTTTGTCCACTTCAATACCATTCCTCGAGATTTTGTGACCCAACACTATTCCTTCTTTCACCATAAAGTGGCATTTTTCCTAGTTTAGCACTAGGTTGGTCTCTTCATAGCGAGCAAGGACTTTGTCAAGATTTCTCAAACACTCATCGAAGGAATCCCCAACTACACTGAAGTCATCCATAAACACCTCGAGGAAGTCTTCAACCATATCTGTAAAGATCGCCATCATGCACCGTTGAAAAGTGGCGGGTGCATTGCAAAGACCGAAAGGCATCGGGGAGAAGGCAAAAGTACCATAAGAACATGTGAAAGTGGTCTTCTATTGATCCTCCGGGGCAATCAAAATCTGATTATAACCTGAATACCCATCCAGAAAGCAGTAGAAAGCCCGACGCGCAAGCCCATCTAACATTTGATCCAAGAAGGGCAAGGGGAAATGGTCCTTGCAGGTCACTTTGTTGAGCTTGCGGTAATCCATACACACCCGCCATCCTGTGACCGTTCTCGTTGGAATGAGTTCATTTTTATCATTTTGGACCACCATCATTCCACCCTTCTTCGGAACACATTGGACCGGAGAGGTCCAAGCGCTATCCGAAATTGGGTAGACAACCCTTGCATCAAGCCATTTAATGATTTCTTTCTTCACCACCTCTTGCATTGACTCGTTGAGCCTCCGTTGGTGTTCTACAGAAGGCTTTTCTCCATCCTCCAAGATGATTTTATGTATTCAAAAAGCGGGGCTTATTCCCCGAATGTACTCAAGAGTCCATCCTATTGCTTTCTTCCTCCTCCTTAGCACATTTAAAGTTGAGTCTACCTGCAATTGGGTTAGACAATAGGAAAGAATGACAGGCAAAGTGCGAGAGGGACCAAGATATTCATACCTGAGGTGGGAGGGTAGTGGCTTCAACTCCAAAGTTGGGGGCTCTTCAATTGAAGGCTTTGTTGGAGGAGTCTTCCGGTTCTCCAAGTCCAATGATAGCTTTCGGGGACCATAGGAGTAAGAGCCCATGCCTTGAAGGGCATTGGTACTTTTAAGAAAACCATCTACCACGGTGTCCTCGTGGTTCAATAAGGCAGCCTCCACTGGATCATCAACATGAATCATAGAGCTTGCATCATCAATAATCACCTTAGTGACGAGGTCCATGAAAGAGCATACTTATGTACTGTTGGGCTGCTTCATTGATTTACACACATAGAACACCACTTTTTCATTGCCCACTCGAAAAGAGAGCTCCCCGGCTTCCACATCAACTAAGGCATTCCCCGTTGCAAGGAAAGGCCTTCCTAAAAAAATGGGGACCTCATAATCCACTTCGCATTCCAATATGACAAAATCCGCGGGGCAAAATAAATTTGTCCACCCGCACCAACACATCATCAATTATCCCTAGGGGCCTCTTCATCGACCTATCCGCCATTTGCAAACGCATGGAGGTCGCCCAATCCCCAATGTTTTAAATACTGAGTATGGCATCAAGTTTATACTCGCTCCAAGGTCACACAAGGCTTTAGCAAAATCCGCACTCCCGATTGTGCAAGGAATGGTAAAAGCTCCCGGGTCTTCAAGTTTGGGTGCCATTGAATGTACTATGGCACTCACTTGGTGAGTCATCTTAATGGTTTCACACTCCATAGACCGCTTCTTAGTGACTAAGTCCTTCATGAACTTAGCATACCCGGGCATTTGTTCCAAGGCTTCAACCAACGAGGCATTGATGGAAAGATTCTTCATCATATCAATAAACTTCTTGAATTAAGTCTCTTGCTTTTGTTTCTCCAACCATTGAGGGTATGGAGGAGGGGCCCTAGGCAATGGTGCCTTGTCTTGTGGGACCACCGGTTCTGGCATATCAATCACGTGTTCCCTAGACGGGTTCACGTTCCTTTGCAAATCCTCCCCATTATCATGGATATCAATTCTCACCTCATTGGAAGTTGGCTCTTCCACCACTTGCTCAATTTCAATTGGTAACTCATCATGGGGCAATTCATCATCATCAACAATTCGCTTTTGCCTAGAAGTACTTGCTTCACCACCTTTTCTACTTCTCGTGGTCACCGCCATGGCGTGACCGGTATTATTATTGTTACCACCCTTGGGGTTCACCACTGTATCACTCGGTAGTGCACCCTTTGGGCGTGTGTTTAAGGCATGAGAAATTTGGCCCATTTGTACTTCAAGGTTCCTAATGGAGGTGTTGTGAGAGGCCAACTGAGCATCGGAGTCCGCATTTCGCTCTATCATTTTCTTGAACAATTGTTTAATTCTTCCCATATCATTGCTTGATGAGATTTGTCCTTGATATTGGTATGGGGGTGGATTGCTTGGTTGTTGGTACATCGGGGGCCTTTGAAAGCCCGACCCCCGGTTACCATTACCACCCCAGTTGTTGTTATTGTTGCCTCCACTCCAATTGTTATCATTGTTGTTCCCCCATTGTTGATTATTGTTGTTCCCCCAGTTTCGTGCATTGTTGTTATTGTTCCAATTTCTTTGTATTTGATTACCCCAACTTTGATTGTTGCCTTGGTTGCTCCAGTTTTGATTGTTTCCTTGACTCTGGTAATTATTAGCATACATAACATCCTCTTCTTGGTCATCATATTGCTCTTATTGACTATATCCACTTGGCCCTTGGTCACCCTGATCATTGTTGCTTTGCTTTTGATTTCCCCGAGGTCTTCTTTGATTCACCAACACATTCACTCCCTCCATGGCATTTACTTGCTTTGGCCCTTGCAATTGTTGAAGTTGGGCTTTGGCAAGTTGGTTCATAGTGGTAGTGAGCTCGGCAATTGCTTGACCATGTTCTTGGAGCTCTTTATGAAGACTATTGACACCGGACTCACCTTGAGGTACGTTTGCTCTGCTTTGCCAAGCTGACGATGTGTCAGCCATCTCATCTAATACCTCACATTCCTCGGGGCAATTCAATTTCATGAAGTTTCCACTGGCCAACTGATTGACCACACATTGGTTGACAATGTTAATCCCTCGGTAGAAAGTCTGTTGGATCATGGTTTCAGTCATGTCGTTGTTTGGACATTCCTTAACCATGGTCTGGTATCTCTCCCATATCTCATGCAAAGGCTCGTTGGGTTCTTGCTTAAAGTCCAAGATTTCATCTCTGAGCGCCGCCATATGACTTGGGGAGAAAAATTTAGCAATAAACTTGTCTGCGAGCTCATCCCAAGTAGATATTGAGTGGTTGGGAAGCCGCTCGAGCCAATCAAGAGCCTTCCCTCGAAGAGATAAGGGGAATAACTGAAGTCTCAATGCATCCTCCAAGATATTCGTTTGTTTACTACCTCAGCAGGTATCCACGAATCCCTTAAGATATTTGTAAGTATTTTGATGTGCGGCTCCGGTGAAATAATCCCGCTGCTTTAAGAATGTCAGCATCACATTGGTAATTTAGAAATTTCCCGCCCGAATTCTCGGCGGGACAATGGCACTAGCATACCCCTCATTTGGAAGGACCCGAGGGGCGGCTCTGGCAGCTGGTGGCGGGGGAGGGTCTGGAATGTCCTCTTGAATAATGGCTTGTCGTCCCCTTCTTTGAGGTGGTACTTGGTTGATTTCATCGTCTTGGTTATCAAATACCTCTTCCCCCGCAATAACGTTTCCTAAGGGATCCTCCATTTGCACCTGAATAGATTAAAAAAAACGTTAAAAATAGAAGGAAAGAAAAACACTTAACACTATTATTCACGTAGATAATCAACACCGTATAACTCCTCGGCAACGACGCCAAAAAGTGATCGGCTCTCACCCACACTACTATTA
The DNA here is from genome assembly GCA_005239495.1 of Nicotiana undulata. Taxonomy (NCBI): domain Eukaryota; kingdom Viridiplantae; phylum Streptophyta; class Magnoliopsida; order Solanales; family Solanaceae; genus Nicotiana; species Nicotiana undulata. The sequence continues at coordinate 64,126 of ML269284.1, read as the reverse complement.
AAGTAGGAAAATGAGGGTCGATGCAGCTTTTACCCGAAAGTTCGGGATCAATTCCTCAGAGAGTTATGATTTGGAGTCGAGTTTCTACGTAATCTAATAGTGTTTTGTGTTCTTGATTACACTTCTCATAATTTTGGGTTTTGTATTATAACTATGATTTAGGCTACTATAATTGCAATTAAGATAACTATTGTCTTTTTGTGTTGTTTTCTAATTAGATAAAGGCACTAGGGTTATGACTTTTACCTAGGTGGGTAATCAACGGGTTCTAATTTCTAAAGCAAAGATGTTGTTCGGGGAATTATGATATAACCAATGCCCAACGTTACCCACTCTATACCTCTCAGTAGTTTGAGTGGTATTGCCCTAATTGTCTTTCTCAAGGTCAATTGGGTATGAAATTTGCACAAGCAATTTATGCTCAAGTAGGGTTTCACTCTCTCGAGGTTTAACCCGTTAATTGGGGCTATCAATTCTCATAATTTCGTCCCAATTCCTTGTTGGGTTGATTTTCTAGACTCAAGTCCTCTTCCTCAAGAAGGACCCAAGTCAATTGAACACCAATTAGTGTTTGCAACCACTAATTTTAACAATAAAACCACAAATCAACCCAAATATCAATCACTCATAAACATCTAAACCCTAATTTAGAGAACCCATTGATTAGACACACCAGGGTTGAGCCACAACCCTAGCTAATGGGTTTAGCTACTCATAATCAATGAAGAAATCAAAGAATTAAATAAAGCAAAACCCATGTAATTGACTTATAAAATAAAACTGAAGGATTCAATGTTAAAATCTAGCTAAAATTACAAAAAACTTGTTGTAGAAAAACGCCCACGAACTCCCAACATATGTCTGATACAAAGCTTAACCTAAAAAATAACAAAAGAAGCTATTTATACTCAGTCAAAAATTTCGAACAAAAATGCCCCTGCGGGGTCACCGCGGACCGCACAAAATGGACCGCGGCCGCGGTGGCTTCAACGCGGACCGCGAAGAAAGGACCGCGGTCTGCGGTAGTCTTCTAGACTTCAAATGCTGGGGTCTATGAATCTCTTGACCGCGGACCGTGTAAAATGGACCGCGGACTGCGTTGGTCTTGGCCTTCAAAATCTGGTTCTCTGAATCTCACCACCGCGGTCCGCGGATAATGGATCGCGGTCCGCGATGGTATTTGCCTTGGGGCAGAACTCTCTGAACCTTACCACTGCGGACCACATAAAGTGGACCGCGGTCCGCGATGGTATTTGCCTTGGGGAAGAACTCTCTTAACCTTACCACTGCAGATCGCATAAAGTGGACCGCGGTCCGCGGTGGTCAATTGAACTTGGCTTTTGGTTGTTATTGGTACTTGTGCAAGTTTCACTTCTTTTGGAGCAGGTCTTTGGCTATTTGTCATCCTTTTTGTCTAAACCCTGCAACAAGCACAACACGTAAGCCTTTAGGACTATTTTGTGTACAATTGCATCCAAAACTTAAGCAAGATAGAGTGTAAAACAAGGTAAAATCCCTAGTTATCACTTATGAGTTAGCCTGCCTCCCAACCTAGAAGGAGTTCATCTGGTATTCCACGTCTCTATGCTCCGGAAATATCACGGGGATCCGACTCATGTTTTAGATTTCAGCTCAGTCATATTGGACAAGGATCTATCGTATGTTGAGGAGCTTGTAGCCATACTGGACAGGCAGGTCAGAAAGCTCAGGTCGAATAATATTGCCTCAGTCAAGGTTCAGTGGAGGGGTCATCCGGTCGAGGAGGCGACTTGGGAGACCGAGAAGGATATGCGGAGTCAATACCCTCATCTTTTCACAGCTGCAGGTATGTTTCTATACTCGTACGAGGACGAACAATTTTCTTAAGAGGGGGAGAATGTAACGACCCGGCCGGTCGTTTTGAGAGTTAGCACCCCGATCCCCTGATACCTGCTTCTCCCAGATCTATTTATGCTATTAGAACTTGTCAAAGCGTTGAGTGGTGAAATCCGGAGTGTTTTTGGACACATAGTCCATAAAGGTGGAATTTAGCTTTAGAAATCGGGCCGTAGTTAGAACTGTGTGAAGACGGATCTGGAATGGAATTATGTCAACTCCGTTAGCTCCGTTGGGTGATTTAGGGGTTAGGAGCATGCTCGGAATGTGTTTTCGAGGTCTGTTGTAGATTTAGGCTTGAATTGGCGAAAGTTAGAATTTCGGCGATTTCGGTCGATAGGTGAAATTTTGATATCGGGCTTGGAATGGAATTCCGAAAGTGACAGCAGGTCCTTAATGTCATTTAGGACCTGTGTGCAAGATTTGAGGTCATTCAGATGAGTTTTAACGTGATTCGGCATCTTATGTGGATTTTAGAAATTTCATAAGTTCTTAGGCTTGAATCTATGCATAATTGATGATTTTGATGTTATGAGATGTGTTTTTAAGGCTCGATCAAGTTTGAATGAGGTATTAGGGTAGGTTGGTAGGTTTGGTTGAGGTCCCGGGGGCCTCGGGTGTGTTTCGGGTGCCCAAACGGGCATATTTTGGCCTAAGTCCTTTGCTGGTTTTTCTGGTTTTACAACAGCAGCTTTTTGTTAATCGCGATCGCAAGAGTTCCTCCGCGATCGCGTAAGGTAAGTGGGGGAGGTCTGCAATTTGTTCACTACGATCGCATAGCTTGGGCAACTTAATCTCCGCGATCGCATAAGCAGGTGTCGCGATCGCATAGAACTCCCTTAGGCAGCGGAAGGTGGGAGTATTACTCTTCGTGATCGCTTGAGTACATCCGCGATTGCATAGGTCTGGGTGTTCAAGGTTCGCGATCACGAATGTTGTTCTGCGATCACACTGCCCAAATCCCAGGCGTGAGTCAGTCACCCTTCGCGATCGCAACTCAGTGTACGCGATTGCATAAGGAAAATGCCTGGGCAGTCTTTTAAAGACCCAAATCCGAGGGTTTATGCTATTTTTCATAATTTCGAATTTGAGAGCTCGGGAAGGGTGATTTTTGAAGACTTTTGCACCTGAGCAACTTTGGTAAGTGATTTCTACCGAACCTTTAAATTCGAAAATTTTAGATAGAAAATGGGAAAAGTGGGATAAACTTCATAGACCAAATTATTGAGTTTTGATTGGGTGTTTGACCGACGATTTGTGAGATTCTTATATGAGTAGACTCGTGAGTGAATGGGTGTCCGTAAAATATAATTTTTACCCGATTCCGGGACATGGGCCTGGGGGACTTTTTGGGCGAATTTTCTTATTTCGCGCCTTAACTTCGAATTAATTAGCTATTTTGATTCCTTAAAGTGTTGTTTACATTATGCAATCGAATTGATTAGATTTGGGTCACCCGGAGTCGGATACTCGTGGCAAGAGCGTGATTTTGGGTTGAGTAGCGCATTCGAGGTAAGTGGCTTGCCTAACTCTGTGTTGGGGACTTCCCTTTAGGTTGTTTGATATATTTTGTTATATGAGTGTCGTGTACATGAGGTGACGAGTGCGTACACGGGCTATTGTTTCTAAAACTTCACTTTTCCCTTTCATGACATAAATCATTTATCCCTATTTCACTATTTCCTGTATTAACTATGTAGTTTAGCTTACGAATGAGCATCTCTACATGTCTTACTTGAGTTACTACTATTTGTACCATGTTTAGGTAGTTTTATCCGTATTTTCTTGTGATTTCCTTCTGAACTGTTAAAATACACTATATCCGGTATTGATTGCATCGCATATTTAAATTGGGACTACAGACTAGATTCTGGGAGCTTTTTCCCTGTACTGCATAGCATATTTAAATTGGGACTACGAACTAGATTCCGGGAGCTTTCCCCCTGTACTGCATAGCATATTTAAATTGGGACTACGGACGAGATTTCGGGAGCTTTTCCCATGTACTGCATTGCATATTTGCTATTGAGATATATGTTGTGCTGAGCCGAGGACTCCCTTTTTCTATTTATTTCATCTTACCATTTTTACTATTTTGCTTTAGCTTATTATCTATGTATGTTTAGATTTCAAATGTTTTTACTATAAACATCCAGTAGAGCCTTAACCTGACCTCGTCACTACCTGACTGGAGTTAGGCTTGGCACTTACTGGGTACCAATTGTGGAGTACTCATGCCCTTTCCTGTGCATGTTTTTCATGTGCAGATCCAGGTACCAGTACACAGCATTTTGGCTAGGAGTACTTTAGCAGCTGCCAGGAGACCGCGAGGAAATTCTGCCGCGTCCGCAGAATCCCACGAGTCCCCTCCTACTCTAGTATAGTCATAGAAGGCTTATATACATTTTCCATTATTCCATTGTATAGAGCTATATTAGTACAGAACTTGTGATTATTGTGACGTTCCGGGTTTTAGAAAGTAAAGGTTGTAAATACCGAGCGATTGGGTGTAAAAAATGAAATAAGTATAATAGGTGCAATATGTAATTATTAGTTTTCCCTTAATAAACTTTTCTTTTATCAACGCACTCAATGACTTTAATTAGTTTGACATTTAATGGTTTGCTAAGTCGTTTTACCTAAAACGTAACGGTTAGAAGTCCCATCATCACCTTATGATAGTCAAACTTAGGGGCGGTAAACGAACAGGTCGGATATGGGACTTGTCAAAAACAGGTAATGCAAAAATGAATAAATTATCAGACCCGACTCATATTTAATACGGATAAAAAACGGGTTAACCAGCACCATATTATCCATGACTTCTTGAATATACTCCCTTTTGAAGAAAAAAATTGGTCTCTCAAACTTGAGAAACCCCTAATTTTAGGCTTTAAAAATGTAAAATTTCAACTCATTAATTATCCATTTTCTAAATAGATAATATGATTCTTTATCCATATTTGATCCGTTTTTAAAAAGTTTATTATCTAATCCATTTTAATAGATAATATTTGTGGTTGGCTGTTTTCTTTAACCATTTTACCATCTCTGGTCAAACTTAATCATTTCCCAAATCTCAATTAATAGATATGTGAAAAAACCGGAACATGTTAAGAAATGGTCCGATAAGAAGCTTTTACATGTTAATTACCCACTCTTTTTCTAATTAAGTTAATTACAAGCTAATCAAGGTAGACATTTACCTATTACTTATAGTACTAATTATTAGTTCTTTTTATTACATGATTATATAGATGACTCAATAATATTTACTTTTTAGCATCGATCATTAGCTTCTAGCTATGTAGAAAGGACAATATGTCATATCTTAATTAGGAGATTAGCTACAACTAAGTATGGTTTGTTCCCATTGAATTGATTCAAGAATGGACTTGTGGGGCTAAATTCTCAACGAACCATAACCAATTGCCAACATCCTTTTAGGCAAAGAATCATTCTTTGGTTATCTTCCTTTTCTACCATATGGCCCATATATCCAAGAAAATAAGCGACAAGTACGCCAATTACTTATTCGAATCCTAGGATTTATCGTGGGGTCCAAAGCCAAAGTTGTGACGGAGATCCTTTAAGCAACGTTAAAGTTATTTTTGTGAGATTTATAGGTAATAGGTTTGAACCGTAGAAGCAGTCACTAATATTTGCATTAGAGTAAGTTGTCTATATTATACTCATTGATGTACGACCTTTCCCACGAACCCTAGGTGAATGTAAAATGCTTTATGCACCACACATCCTTTTCCAAAGCCAAAGTTGTACTACCCTTTAGTTCTTCAATAGGAAATTGTTAGCCAACACTAGACTTGTCTAAAATGCAGCTCTCGTGAAGACTTAAGAGACAATACTTGACAAAAAGTTCATAATTAGGAGTGGCAAATATGTGGGTCGGGTTGAATATGGGCGGGTCAGATGCAAGTAATGAAAAAGATAAATAAATCATCCGACACGATCGATATATGATACGAATAAAAAACGAATTAATCGGCGTATATATATATATATATAGACTCATTAGTTATCCAATTTCTAAATGGATAATATAGTTCTTATCTGTATTTGACCCGTTTTAAAAAGTTCATTATTCAATCAATCTTTTAATGAATAATATGTGTGAATAACTATTTTTTTTAACCATTTTACCTCCACTATTCACAACTGTGAACTTTACATATAAAAGAGGTTAACACATTCTAATGAGTACCAATGTACTCCCTCCGGTCCAAAATAAGTGATTTTCCGGCCTTTTTCTTGTGGTCCAAAATAAGTAATTTTTCAGATTTCAAGAATGAATTAATTATTTTTTTCCTACATTGCCCTTGTAGTAAATAGTGTTGGAGTATGTGTTAAAGAGTATTTATGTGTGATAGTAAAAGTTAATATGATCAATTTCATTGTTAATTAATGCTAAAAGATGAATTCTTAATCTGCGTGAAAACATACAAAGAAAAAAAAAACTTATTTTGGACCGAATGGAGTAATAACATATTAAATAACAAATGACCGACTATATAAATTGTGCCGATCTTTCCTTGACATTCATAACAAATGAACTATTCGTGAGTACTGATAGGTTATTGGTATGTTACCTATTTGAATACTACGTTTGAAATATTGATATATTGCGTTAATCCTGTATCAAACTTCTTCTATATTTAATTTATCCATTTTTATTTACGATTTTCTATCTTTAAAATGAATTAGGAAAAATAATTTTCTTATAAGTTTTTTGGTCACAGAAAGAACCACATTAGTGTTTCAATTTACTGTGCACGGAGTTTAAGAAAAAAGAATTTGTTTAAAATTTGTGATATAAAATAATTCATAGATATTTATGTGATTATAAATCATCTCATTAAGGGTAAAAGAAAATATTTAAAATTAATTTTTTCAAAATTTAAAAAGGTTTATTTTTTAAAACTGATTAAAAAGAAAATAGATTTGTTTTTTTTTTTGAAATGGATGGAGTAACAGTGTTACTATGTTTTAAGTGTCATGTTCTCTTTTCCTTTTCTTATTCAGTCAATATGAGGTTTAGGATATCTCTTATTTTTCTTATAAATAAATATTGGACAAACCGTAAAGGCAAAGCCAAAAGATAAAGCTGTAGTTTTCCACTATATGAAAGAAGTAAAGAGCAAGAAACCGGTAATTGCCTTTTTCACATATTTTTCTACCTTTTTCTATGCTACCATAAAATAATGAAGTGGGGCTAAATCCTTGACAGGTAGCGCTTCCTTCGAATGGGTCCTACGTAGCGCAAATCTGGATATAATCGGGTTCCAATGTGGATACCAAATATCGAATGAGAAACCAAAAAAGAAAAGAAAAAGAAGTGGTGCCGGGGACAAAGATAGCATATAACATACGGGTTAGGGTGAATCTAATAATTTTTTTATCGAATATATATATATATATATATATATATATATATATATATATATATATATAAACACAAATCTACTAAATATGAACAAATATAAATTTCGAACTCAATAGTAGAGGCGGATTTAGGATTTAAACCTTATGGGTTCAATTTTTAAGGTTTTTAGTATTGAACGCATATATTTTAAAGTTATGAGTTGATATCTACTATTTTTGTAATTTTAAAGAATTTTTACATACAAATTATTACTCTGCGTCGAAAGTTATGAGTTTAGTTGAACTCGTCGGTAGAACACTACATCCGCCTCTGCCAGTAACTCAAATAGTTCGTGAGTTTAGTAGCATTTTCGAACCAACACTTCAAATCCTCGCTCATTAGCTATTTCCTCTGTTCCGGTTTAGGAGAACCTATTTCTTTTTGGTATGTTCGAAATAGAAAGACCCATTTATAAATTTGATAATAATTTAACTTTAACTTATAATTTTACCCTTAATGAGAAGCTTTTATAACCACACAAATACTCTGGATCCCTTTTTAACTTGTATAGGACCACAAATTATAAAAAAAATTTGTTTTTTTTTAACTTTTTGCCCAGTTAAAAAAGCTCACATAAGTTGAAACAGATGGAGTATTTTTTAATACATTTTATATTAATTTGGAAAACGATTACCCAGTCATGAAATTAGCTCACCCGCCTTTAACAAAATACATGCCGTCACCAAAAAGTGACACGTGTTTGTAACCCGTGATTTGATTGGTCGGTGATTTAACTGATCAGGCACTGCTGTGCGTTGGTTACTTTCTTTTTACGTGATCAGTAACGGATTTTGCATGCCTCTGTTAAGTCCTATTGTCCTACATAAACATGTCACTATTCACGCACTATGGGTGAGTAGCTCACGCGTGTGTTTCAATCATCATGAGAAAAACAAATCGGAGTAAAATATTCTATAAAATTTCCAGAGGAAATTAATTTTTGTAATAATTTATCTATGCTTACATTAAATTAATGAATACAATGAGAATAGCTTTTTTTTTATGGCACTGTGTTGGACCAATTTATGCGCACGTCAATTAATTTCTAGGTATATCTAGAAGTGGAATTTTGAAACAGTTTGTAAAGTTATTTTCGTGTGGTCTATAGGCCTTACGTTCAAATCGTAAAAGCAATCACCAATACTTACATTAACTAGGGTGGACTGTCTATATTGCATCCCTTGAGGTACAATTTTTCCCCGGAACTTGTATGCGGAGGCGGATCCAAGATTTTGACAGGATGAGTGCATTATTAAGAAAAGGTGGATCCAAAATATAAATTTTACGGATTCAACCTTTAGTTCTTACGATTGCGTACCCATTGCACTTTTGGATTATAAGTTCATTTTCTTTAAAACAGTAATTTTCTTTCATCTAGATCTATTTTTCATGTTGAAATATTGAGATGAGTTGAACCCATTGCCTATATGCTATATCATACTCTGCTACTAATTTTACATTTTGTTTAATCATATAAGATTTTACAACGAAAAAAGAAGAATAAGAATTTAAATTTCAATATATGAAAATTTTGAAAGAATAAACCAAACAAGAAAAAAAAAGAAAAAGAAAAAAAAGTTCTTAATTAATACGCAAAATTTAACAACAGACACGCCCATTTCCCGTGGCGTCTACTGTCAGAAAAAAAGAAGGAAAAAAACAATAACAAGATTGACATGAGATATAAACTCACAACCTCACCTAAAGATGTACACTCGATAACCATCACATCATATAATACTTTGAGTATGAGTGCACACACATATATTTAAATATTTTTTTTAAAAATATAATATTAATATACATGATTTAGGGCGGGGAACATGGGTTCAGGTGCCCCATGAAACCCCCTTAGATACGCCCCTACCTGTATGTATGACTTTTTTCCGTACCCTGTATGAACGCGATTGTTTTGTGCAGCAGATTATTCTCTTTATAGATATGTTTAATCACTTAATCATATTTGGTTGAATAATATTATATATTTTAATTTTAATTTTTAACTACTAGGGTTAAATTATTTAAATTAACGTAATCACTGCGTGCTTAAGTATTTACAAAAAAATCTCCTATATCCTCGTGGGTGCAAAATTGTTTTCCTTAATCTTCCTTTCTCACGTGGACTCAAACTCAATTTCCCGAGTTGAAGGTCTTATTTCCCTTGTAATTGTACCTTTTACTTTTAGCCACTAATTGATTGTCTTTTTCAAGTAAAAGGTACACTATTGGTGAAGTTTTTGCATGGATTTGACCCTTCATTTACCATATAAATCAGCATCATCAACTAAAGATAGACAAGTTAAATTCAATGGGGTTAATAGATTTTTTTCTAATAGCCAAATATTTGTATCAGTTTGTGTGCGCTTTGATTAATATAAATTTTATAACATATCTTATCTTTCAACTAACATAAGTATTTGGTAATTCTGTCGATTAAAATCTGGATAAGTAAGAAAAAGTCACCTAGTATTGAGAACTAAATCTTAGACCTCGTGATTCTCAATTCATTTTATTGATCATTAGGATACACCAGGGGCGTATACAGGAATTTTTACAAGCGGTGTCAAAATTTATAGAAGTATAGGAATATTCTTAGTCTATTAGTTTGTTGAGTATCAAGTTAGAAAAGATCATGGGTTCAATTCCAATTCATCACAATTTTTAACCATACACCTTTTAGAGCAAAATAAAGCACATAACTGATGTACCAACGTACAATTTATGCCAAGTGGTATGGATTTTTTCTACTTATCTATTTCCTATTAATACATATATTTAGTAAAAAAATTCGACGAGCGGTGTTACGTGACACCGCTTCGCCATGAGTGGATCGCCCCTGGGATACACCCGTGGAAGCCTAGCTAGTGTTCAATATTACTCTCTTTGTTTTAATTTATGTGTACATGGCACATAGTTTAAGAAATATGAGAAGATTTTTTATGCATATATATTTTGTGGGGCTATAAGTTACTGCATAAAAGTAAATAGTTTTCAAATATAAAAAGATCATTCTCTTTTATACGAACTAAAATAAAAATAGTTCCACATAAATTGAAACGGATGGAGTATGTGTTTAAATAAAATCATAACAATTCTTTAACTATGACTTTGTGCCTAGCTAGTCACACATTTTTTTAAGTATAATCCTTGTACAACTATCACAGATCCATTTTTAAAAAATTAAAAATTAAGAAAGAGATAAGGGAAAAAATAGCAGCCATAGTACACTGAGCTTTAAAGGTTGTACTTTATTCCACATCCATCTTTATAGAACTGATGAGAGAGAGAGAGAGAGAGAGAGAGAAAAGGTAAAAAAATAAACTCAATTGCAACGCTGTCTTCGTCTTCTCTCTCTCATGCCATTTTCACACAAAAGAGACACAGCAAAACCGGAAACAAAAAAGGAGAGAGAGAGAGAGACTTTGATGAGGAGTATGATGACTGCGTAAAAAAGGCAAAGCAAATGTCGGTTCTCTTTATTAATTCTCACAATGTATTGTTCCTTTCTTCAACTCTTTATCTTCCTTTCATTTTAATTCCATTCCATTCGATTTGATTCAGTTTCAGCTATTATTACTCGCTTTTGTATGGTGAGCTCCGAATTTCTCTTCTAAAAATGTACAAAATACGGTGTAAAATTCGTTCGAATTGTTTATTGTGATCAGTTTTGTTGCTGAGAAAATGTGCCCTTTTTTATGCGCATTCTATTTTTTTTTTGTTGGCAATATCTAGGAATTAATGATAGGTTATGGAGCTGTTTGGTTTTTTCTCCGATTTTTTTCAAGTTAATGTGTCGAATGGGGTGTTAATTTCGTTCGAATTGTTGTTGCAATCTGTTAAGTTGTTGAGAAAATGCTGGATATTCTCTCCACCGGAAATCGTCAAACTTTTTTACAAATTATTGTGCATTTGCGTTTTTATTTTTATTTTTTGAGCTCCGAAAATTTTCAACTGAAATGTGCAAATGCTGTGTTAATATCGCTTGATTTTTGTTGGGTGATCTATCCGAATTTCTCAACTGAAATATGTCAAATATGTTTTTTCTTTTTTAATTATAGCAAAATCAAGGAATTAACAGTAATAGGTTATGGAGCAATTTTGGTTGTTATTAGGAGTTTCTCAAGCAAATGTGCCAAACGTGGTGTTAGTTTTGTCCAAATTGTTGTTGCCACCTGCTTGCTGACAAAATGCTATAAATTCTTCCCTAAAAAAAGGAAAAAGAAAAAAAAAATCGTGTGCAATCTATGTGTTCTTTCGCAAAAAAGAATTTTGATTTAGTTGAAATTTGGTTTTGCTCCAAATTTTTTCAAGTATAATGTGCCAATATGGTGGTAATTTCAGTTGAATTGTTGCTGTGATCTGTTTTGCTATTGACTATTGAGAAAACGCTAGAAATTGTTCCAACGAAAAGAATAAAAGAGGAAAATTTCACTGTGCATTATTTGTGCTTTTGCAGCACTACATTATGACTGCTTGATTTATTTGAAGTTTCTTGATATTGAGCAGTTTGCTCTTAGCGCTGAATTTCTCAAGTATAATATTTCATTATGTTGTTAATTTTAAATGACATATTGTTGATTTGTTGCAATACATTTTGGTTACTGAGAGAGTGCTGGAAAATATTTCTACTGTTTTTGAAGAGAAGTAAGGATCAGAATAACTGTTTTCATTAGTTGTAATTTTCTGCTTTAAAAAGTTAATTATAATTTTTGATATTTGTACATTTCTTGTACCTACAACGATATAGTTTATGCATTTTGTCTTCTAATCTTTTTTGGTTTGGTTTACAGATGATGTTAAAAGAAACTGATTCTTTTGTTTTAATAGGATTGTCAAATCTGAAGAGGATCCACATCGCTTATCTTGAAATCTGAGTTTCATATGTTGATTATTCATCTCTCTGCTTTCCTGAAGAATTAGTGGTAAATATGATTTATGGAGTCTTGTAGTCTTCATAGCTACTTTACCTTAAAGAGTTGATTCGAAGAATATACCAATTTGTTGCAGACTAGTAATCCACCATGAACTGGAATCAGCAAATGGAAATTCATTACACGAATGCTGCTATGCCTTATAATTCAATTGGAAGCTTTATGGATTTCTTTGGAGGTGTTACATATGACCATGTAAATTATATATTTGCCGATCCTCCATATGGTCAGGTACATTCAGTTGTTTTACAGAAATTGATCATCTTTTCGGTCTACATCCTTGTTGACTTTGTGCATTCGCCTACTTTCATTCTGATCCTGCATTTCCAACTTCTGCCCTTGACCCTTGTTATGCAGGATTGTGCAAAATAACCTGTACAAATGAGGGTACAACTGGAACAATGATCAGTTTTAAATTAGTAGAATTAACTGCACGACCCTGGACATTTTCTAAATCATGATTGGATAACCAGATATTTCAAAAAGTGCTCATGAATATGAAAAAAGAAATACCGTGAGAAAGTGGAAATTTGTTTATCAAGTATGTGGTGTTGTATTATGTACATAAATTTGTCTAGTAGTGTGCAAAGAGCAGATTCAGAACCATGCCTTAGTACACAGGTACTACATGTATCAGCTGCATAATTAGCAACTATGCTGCATTTAATGGACACTAGCTTTCGAATTGCGCAAGCAAACTAAGGGACTCTGCTACTAATTGCTAAGCATATGAGGACCTTAGAGGTACCTTTGGATATCATTTAACTGCAACATGTACATTCTCTTCATGCATTTTTGGATTCGTCTATATCAAACTGTCAGTCACATGGAAATGTAGAGCAAGATTTTAAATAACAGTGCTATATGACTTCTCTGATCCTTGCAGGAGAGTTTATACCCATCCATCAGTACCAATCCCTACAAATTTGGGTACTCCGAAGCAGGTAGTTTCTCATATTACGAATATGGTCATGAATATGTGGTTAATGATCATGTATCTGGAATCGAGGAGCATGATAGACATTTAGAGAACCCTTCAACCGCCACCGGTGACCAGAATGTAGCTGCAAATGTGCATAGAGAAGAAATTTCAGGCTCCAATTCACGAACTAATTCTATGGAATGTAAGTACCCTTTTCACTGTCTTTTGTTTGAAAAAACCCAACAAAAGTAGAGAATGTTTAAGCACAGCCGTTGTGCTACAAATATATAATATGTCACCATTCTCAAAAAAATAGAATGTTGAAAGCCTATGTGTACGGTAACATCTTCCACAGTTTCTCTCTTTATTCTAATTGCATTCTGTATATGACTAAATATTGTCAGGAAAATGCACCAGGAATGATTTAATGATTACTTACCATGAATATTTTTTTTGATTGCTAATTGATGAAAAAACACCCATGAATATCTGCATAAGTTAGCACCCTTGCAGTTCATTCCTACTGTAAAGACATCTCACTGTGTTTTCTTGTTTTATTTGTTATTAGTTTTTATTATTTAAAAAACAAAAGATTACAGAGTCTCACAGCCATTTGTATACTAGGATCAACCCTTTAAAACCGTAATTCTATGTCTTTACACCCTCTCCTTTACTCCTATAGCTCTGAGCATCAAGGACAGGGATCTACTGTTCTTTTGCATCTCATAGTTATATCTGGTTAAAAAGGTGAAATGACAGCACTCATCTTCCAATGGTTATCTTGCTGTCTTGAAAGCTATTGAGCTATAAGCCTCATGTTTGAACGAGTCTTCCGCAATGCCCACTCAAAGTTTATTAGTCAACCAACCAAATTTGACTTGGATGGGTTAGAAGAAGGCCATCCAACACCATAAACAAATTCCTCTAGTCTCAACTTCCGTTGATTCATGCTCATCATATGGGATTGGTGGTAGCCTGTAGTCTGCAGTAGTTGACTCAAGTTGATCCTCTGAAGGCATTGAGACATTTTTCTGCTGTTTCAGTAAAAGAGACATCTGCTACAGCATTTCTGAAGACCAACTCTTTTAGTACCAATTTTGTATAGACGATAGAAATGGCTAGTCACACTGCCAACATTCTAGATGGGACAGATCATTTATCAAATTGAAGATCTGCCTGTAAATACATGTTAATAAGTCTGTGGAGAGTGATAAAATGAGTTCGTTTATGAAATAAACAAAATATTAGTACATTATACATTCGTAAGTCAAAGTGATGGTGCTAATGTTGCTTTATTACACTCTCTAGATCTGCGTCCCTCTGTTTCTGTAGTCTCTAAAACCTTCTGCTTTGCTGCTTCAATGATAAATGTTATTCAGATTCAGAAAAGCTCCATGACATTTTCTTCTTTATGATAACTGGTTACAACTTACAAGTTTCTTTCTGTTTTCCATGTATCAATTTATGAAATTATGTGTGTGGCAAAAGTAACCTAAGGAGCATATAAGATGAAGTGAGAAAATAATTGCCTAGTGCTTTTTTAAGAAGGAAGTAATGTAATGCTTATAACTGTTTAGCTGCAAATCAGACTACCTAAGGGAACATTGTTTTACTTAATAATGATAGCTTCCTTCTGTAAGGCAGCTGTCTAGAAGCATGTTTTAGTACATTCTCTATTATGCATTCTTTGCTGCAATCTATATCGATCATACATCTGAGTGTGATGGAATTGAGTTTAAAAAGTAAATAGGTCAATCTGAACGCAGCAAAAGTTGTATGCAATATGTCAGGGTTGGACCTTATGCCTTTGAGCATTTGCTGTCTCATTTGTCATCGTTTATGCTGCTGTTGCTTGTGCTATCATGAGAGCTTCCTACTCTCATGATACATTAGGTTATCACTAAGCATGGCCCTTTGCTCTTTTTCAGGTCCTAGGGGTCAAATTAATACTCGTGACAGTGAGGTATGAAGTTTTATTTCAAAGTTATGTTTCTTTTCTCTTTCATGCCATGGTCATTAGTCCAGCTGATGTATAACCACCACCTCGACTTCCTCATTCATAGTATCTGTATACTACAACAAAACTGCTCTCTGTGTTGTGGTTGTAACTATAGTAATGATTTCAAAGCAGACAAATGATATAACATCTAGATGTTTTAAATAGTTTTAAACTACTCTTTCAACGAATAGGAAAAAGTGTAATAGTAACAAGAGGAGTCTTGCATTTTCTATTCCTGCTGATGTTTTCAGGAAGTGCTTCTGGCTGCTAAGTAAGCATGGGCCGTTGTCCTGATTAGAATTACTGACTAGTTTCATTAATCTATTTTATAAATTAATGCAGGTTGTTTGGCAAGATAATATCGACCCTGACAACATGACCTATGAGGTTTGATTTGTAAAATTTCTGTCATCTCCACTTATTAGACTTATATTATCATTATCTTGTGCACCATTAAATAGTATCATTATCTTGTGATCCATTTGAGAGACATCGAGAATCTCATTTCGCAGTTCTTTTAGTAATGCCTTGGTTATTAGAGGCAGAGAATTAGTTGTCAAAGTTATGCAGGTTAACGTGTAATGTTTATTGCCATGAGGAGCCCTGTAAGATACAGTATATTTTTTCTGGGATCTCTATCACCTACGAGTCTAGATGGAGCGAAATGGATATTAAGGATTCATCTAGTTGACCCCAGCTAGCTTGGGATCGAGAGTTTGTTGTTGTTGTTGTAGACATGTGATGTGCATCATTGACGAGAATGGTGGCTTAGTGTCGCATGACAGATGAAACTGATATTTGATACAATTTTTCGTGATTCAATTTTGAAAATGTCAACACTGTTTTCTCGAGGTTGAATTGATCATCTTTATAATTCTTTTAAGGTCCTCTGAACAAAGAATTGCTCCATGCAGCCGATGGCCAGCAAACTGTTGTTTTGAGAGCTGCCCTCAAGACATGAATTGAGTGAATAAGCTTAAGACCTACTAATGTTGTGTAACTTAAAGGGATAAATATCTGACCTACTAATACCCGAGCTAGTGTATGATAAGATTTCAAACTGCATCAGATCATCAGTTGATCTGCAACTTCTGAAAAATATGCATGAACTACGTGTAAAAAGAGAAAAAAAGAAGAGCAGGATTATGGTAAATCAGGAGACTATTGAGTTTATTCTTCTTTGTTAAAGAGTGTTTTGAGCTCACGGCTCCCCGTGGAAGTTTTCATATCAGATCGTTCTCATCATCGAACCATTTTTTCGTATACAATACAGTCTTGATGATGATACTATTTAAGCAAATTGATTTAGATATCATATTAGAAAATTTATAGCTGATGAGTAGTGTAACTGATGGACCTGCATTACATACTGTCCAGCGTTCACATTATTCTCTGCAGATATTCATCGAAGAGAATAAATGATTTTTTCTTTTAATGATTGTTTCATTTTGTTTAAGTGATGATCCGTAAGTAATGTTTTAGTTTTTCTTTACTGTGGAGTATTTGATGATTTGGAGACCCGGTAAAACATGTAGTGTTAATTCTATGTGGATTGAATTACAGGAATTACTCGAATTGGGGGAGGCTGTTGGAGCTCAAAGCAGAGGTCTTTCCCAAGATCAGATCTCCTTGCTTCCAATCATGAAGTTTAAGTGTGGCTTTTTCTCAAGAAAGAAATCACGAAAGGAAAGGTAGAACAAACCCATCGAGAATCTCTTCCTATAAATAAGGGCAACTAATGGAAAAATGAACAATGTCTAATAATCCTAAGCCTGACATAATAAAAATTTATTTGTATGCTTCTTGTTCTTGACAAGGTGGGGTGCTCTGATGGTAAGCACCCTTCACTTCCAACCAAGAGGTTGTGAGTTCGAGTCACCCCAAGAGCAAGGTGGGGAGTTCTTGGAGGGAAGGATGCGGAGGGTCTATTGAAAACAGCCTCTCTACCCTAGGGTAGGGGTAAGGTCTGCGTACACACTACCCTCCCCAGACCCCACTTATGGGATTATACTGGGTGGGTTGTTGTTGTTGTTGCTTCTTGTTCTGTGCCGATTTTTATGTTTCTTCAAAGTATATTAGACTGGTGGGTTGTCTTTCTATATGTGACAAGTTGTCTTTTATGTTTCTCATCAACAATCTTCTTCATCTGAATAGCGCATGGATTTCTACTCTTTATCTTTTTTAAGTTTAAATATCGATATTTTACCACAGTATTCTATATTACCTTGTCCCTTGGTTGGTATCATGTCCTTTTATGTTTCGCTTGCGCATATTCTTTTCCAGACTTCCTTTGAGAGATGTTATATTCTGCATATTGTGGAGTTTAATATATGTATGTGACGGTGTGTGTCTTTATTTGTTTGTTTGGTTTGTTTTTTACCATATGTAATTGAATTCTGAGATAACTGAATGAAAAATGTCATCTTTATTAATCTATTACTTCTATCCTGAAAATTATTATAATTGTCTATCATGATTATCTTTGCCTAGTATTGTGGCAAAGGTATTGTATCAAAGGTTTTCACTGATCACAACAGATTTTCCTTCTTATTTCCAGGTGTGTCATCTGCCAGATGGAGTACAAACGAAATGACCGACAGATCACTCTTCCCTGCAAACATCTCTATCATGCTGGTTGTGGCAGCAGATGGCTAAGTATCAACAAAGTACTCAATTAAACCCTTTAAAAACAATTTCCTTATATGCATCCTTTAACATGTATTCCATTGCTAAGCCATTAATTAATGTGTTAGGCTTGCCCAATTTGCTACTCGGAAGTGGTGATTGATACATCGAAGCGGTGAAGCAAATAACAAGCACCATAGGGAGCTGGCTTCATATTTTTCTTCTTGGTTACAGCATTTTCCCTTTATTCGTTTCGTTCACGTTCTCCTTATAGATCTTATTTTTCCTGTTGCTTCTGTGTTACATTAGAGAAATATAGTCTAGTGGTAAATAAGAAGAGAAAGAAACACAGCGTTTGACAGCTTCGTTAGATGTTGGAGCTTAGTACCACATGTTCTGTTTTGAATATTAGCCATGATCTCAGAACTGTCACAGAAAGGATGTCTACTTTCACTTCCACTGCCCTGATTCTATTGCCTGGGAGAAATACAAATAGACGAAGATGAATCAACCATTTCTTTTTCTTCTTCTACAAATGATATTTTGCAGTTGAATTGTTTTTCATATTGGGTAAACTCTGTTGACCTTAACAATGGCTTGTGTAGATGTACTGAAGCATTCGACAAAAACATGTGTGATTAGTGTGATTTTGATAAAATTAAGAGGAAAGGAAACAAGGCAATATCCGAAATTCACTTCATTTGTACTTCATTTCGGCTCTCCACAGCTGCATTACAGGTTGTCCACAACTGAGTCGGTTTATTTACCATCGAGGGGTGTGGTAGAGTTCTGCGGAAATGGCGTTGGGTGGCCAGTTTTTAAGATGATATTTAGTGTTTGGCCTGCAATTTCAATGTTGAGCATATAAAGCCAATACCTTGTTATAATTAATATGAATATATGTTTTTACCCTTTCTTCATCTCTTTTCTTTTTAATACTTTTTCATTATCAAAATCTCCTCGCTTCTCTCCAGTACTTAAGTTCTCGTTTCTTCTCTGAAATTTTGGGTATTTAAAATTAATTGGGTGTTCAAAATATTTGTTGGGAAACACCTTTGTGAGTTGATTGTACGGACTTGGACCATTTGTGATCTAATTTGGTAGGGTTTGTCGAAAATTTGCGAAGCCAATTTTGGAGAAGACGACCACCTAGGCTTTGTTGATCTCGTGAAAATTGAATCTAATTAGCTACTGGGATTTGTTTGTACTGCTATTGGGAAGTTGTATTCCTTGAGTTTGTTTTGTGGGGATTAAACGAGAATCAAATTCAATTTCTGAAATATCCTCAACTTCTGGACATTAAGCGAAACGAGTAAACGTTAGGACATAATTTTCTAATCGTCCTGAAATATTGAACTAGGAATCTAATATTGAAGACAAACGTTTCTGAAATGTCCTTAACTTCTGGGCATTAAGCGAAACAAGTAAACATTAGGACATAATTTCTAAAGGTCCTGAAATATTGAACTAGGAATCTTGAGAACAAACGTTTCTGAAATGTCCTTTAACTTCTGGACATTAAGCGAACCATGTCCTTAATATTTACACATCACTCATGAAGTTAAGGACATTACGTCCTTAATATTTACACTACACATATGAAGTTAAGGATACCATGTCCTTAACATTTACACTGCACGTATGAAGTTAAGGACATGGTGTCCTAAAGTTTAACAACAGAAGATGCAAATACATGACACGTTGTCCTTAATATTTAAACAACATTCATGAAGTTAAGGACACTTTATCTTTAATATTTACACAACACTTGTGGAGTTAAGGACACCATGTCCTTACATTTACACTGCACATATGAAGTTAAGGGCATGATGTCCTAAAGTTTAAGCTAGCGTTTGGCCATAGAGTCCCAAATTTGTTTTGAAAAATCTGATTTGGGTGAAGTTTGGTTTGAAGATGAAAATGTGTTTGGACATCAGTTTTCAAAATATATTTCCCAAATTTATTTTAGAAAAGCATGAAACATGACTTATACCCACAAGTTCTAAAAACTATCACAAATATCTAACAGTACCATTATCAATAACATTCGTTATATTATCGCAAACCATAGTCCTGAACATAAATAAATTTGGTACAAAATTATCATTTTTATAATGAACTAAATGATACAATATCAGATGACTGGGAAGACGAAGTAATATTGTTACAAAATAATAAATAGCGGGCTCTTTTATAAAATACAAAGAGTTTGGGGCAATTCTTGAAAAATGTAATAGTGATATTTTGGCCCTTATGTGTTTGCCAAATAAAATCCAAATTTATTTTAGCAAAATCTACGGCCAAACGAGTCCTAAAACAGAAGGTGCTAATTCATGACACTTTGTCCTTAATATTTATACAATACTCATGAAGTTAAGGACACCATGTCTAGCATAAGGGTATTTTTGTCCCGGGGGATAAAAGTTTATTGAAGCAGTGACTAAAGAGTAAATACATTTTAAACAATGGCTAAAGAGTAAATACAACTTTAATTAGTGGCTAATTGTGCACTTCCCCCTAGAGTTCTCGGGTTCAAACCCTTAAAATGGAGAATTTTTAGGAAATTTTACTTCCTATAGCAAAAGCATACACCATATTTATCATAAATCAAAATTATTTTAAAATATTATTTTCTATAGCTACCTTTTATATTTTATAGCAAAATAGGTGTTTATGGTATATACTACCGTGAAATACGCTATTTATGTTTTTCCTCCCTCTTTCTTTCAATTAACACAAGATTCCCTCTCACATTTTTTCTTCTTTCTCTCTCTTTCTTTCAATTAACACACGATTCTCTCTCAAATCCCAACAAATTTTTCCTTCTCTCTCTCTCTCTCTTCGAGCGAAATATCTTCTTAGTTTATACGCCAGATATTGCAATGAATTTGTACTACTTAGTTTCTACGCCGGATATTTGCAATGAATTTGTACTACAATATTAGAAAGAAAGAGACTGCGGCTTTCTTCTACACCGGATATTGCAATCGATTCCTCTCCACAGATACTGCAATACTTTCTATGCCGGTGAAGATTTGAGGTCGAGTTTTTTGTTCGTCTCTATTTTTAGTTGTAATACAATGTATACGATATTTTGCTTGACCCATCGGATTTTCTTCCCTTCTTTGCATTTGTCACATACAATGATACAAACACATTGTATTCTATGCAAATTCACTCAAATATTGTATTTTTTTATAAATACATTATTTTTTTCCTGTATTTATGTATTTTGAAGATTTGTATTTTTTTAATACAACTGAATACACCTGGATTCATGCATGAATACATGATCTAAACAATGAAATACACTTAATAAAAACATAAAAATATAATATAATATAAATAGTGAATACATTTAATTTTAAAATGCAATGAAATATAGTAAAATACACTGAATAGAAATAGAAATACAATGAATATAACCAACGAAATATACTGAATACAACGGTAATAATATGTATTAGGAATAATTAACATAGTGTCAATACAAATTCATTTGAATACACTGAATATAAAATAGCGAATACAGTAAATACAAACATTGAATCTAATGAATGCAACAGTAAAAAAAATATTGAAACACACTAAATACAAAAGTTAAATACAACAACTATATAAAATTGAAAAATCATTCTAATTAATTGGGTTGATAATGAGGCATGTTAGAATTGATTTTGTTGAGTTATATTACGAGTGTATCACGCTAATTGATATTATTTTCGTTATTAGACATACCTATTTTTAAGGTGATTGTCGTTACTGTATTCATGAATACAACAACGCGAATACATGCATGTACAACTGGACTACCCTGATTTTAGGCACTTTTTGCTGTTGTATTCATGAATTCAGCAACACGAATACATGCGCGTATAGCTGGACTGCCCTGATTTTAGGCGCTTTTTGTTGTTATATTCACGAATACAACAGCACGAATACAACGAATATACTACCTTAACAACTGAATAGTAGCTATAATATATATATATATATATATATATATATATATATATATATATAGAGTAGCTATACGAAGTTAATGGCCACTAAACAATGGTGATTTCTGAAAAATTTCTCTTTTTTTAATAGGGAGCATACTAGAGAGCTTTGGAATTAAACTGGAAAAAAAAAAACATCTTATTCCGTTTGCTTTTCTAAATCAACAAGGTCAATTCTGCCAATTAGTCTCTGCCAATAAAACCTCTTACTATATAGGATATTCCCCATTTGAATTCATCTTAGATCAACATTATATAAAATAAAGTGAAAAATAAAATTTATATAAAATTACTGGAAGCTTGCTATATTTCCTACAGGCATAAGAATCTCTAAAAAGACAAAGATTTCTACAATGCATAGGATCTAAAGTAAATGTATTGCCATGACTAAACTCTGCTACTTTGAGCTTGTTCACATTGTCGGTCCCAAGTCCGAATAAAGGAGGAGGATTATGATAGGCTAACAACTAGCATAAAACTAACCAATTAACGCTGCAGCCTCATTGTTCCAAATTATTTTTATTTTTAGCTTTAAGGTTTCTCAAACTTTTAATGACTAGTAATACAAGGACTAGTCTTCCTTAAGTTGAATAAATGCTTATTGGTTTAAAGTTTACCACTGGGTCAAGGATTCAAGACTAGTATGACTACCCCCATCAATGACTAGTAATACAGGGAAATTCCTGATCTAGAAAAGAAGAACATCACATTTTCACAGAAAACTTTTTGATGAGCACTAGGTTTGGGCTTTACCTTTGTGCCCGAATCCAAATCAGAGTACCGTCTTTGCACGTTAAATTCAGTTCTCTCTTACGGCGATTGAGATCACCTCTCCAAGCTTGTCTGATCTAATTGTATGAGACAATCAATCATGACAAGTCGACCAATCCATAATATTAGCATTTGTAGATAGAATCCGTTTGTTGACCAACAAACTCATCCTCAATGAGGTTTAGGCTCTGCAGTTGCTTAATTCTGCCAATTAGTCTCTGCAACAGAATCTAATTATACTAAGCGGATGGAGTGTTGAAAAACATTTGGATAGCTTCCGGACCCCTCTCGTCCACCAGCCTTTCTCATCCCATTGTGAACAGAGCCATGGTAAATTCAGGTTCTGATATTGGATTATCATCCACTTCTTGAAATCCAGGAGTAAAAGAACTCCTACCTTGAACTGGGGTTAGTATTTGGCTGCTGCCAATATATGCTGAGAAAATGTTCACAGATAAAACCTTTTAGCTCATCCATCATCTCATCACCCTTCTACCTGACCAGCTAACTGTGCTCCTGTTTGAAAGAAATTCAAACAATAAGTATATTTCACAGTACAACTATTCTTGTGGGACGTCAGCATTTGGTACCAATGAAGAGGGAAAAAGAATCCGAGGGTCTATTGGAAACAACCTCTCTACTCCCTCAAGGTAGGGGTAAGGTCTGCGTACACACTACCCTCCCCAGTCCCAACTTGTGGATTTCACGGGGTTGTTGTTGAGGAGGGAAAAGAAAAGGGAGGGAGAAATGGCGACAGAATACTTAGTCCATGTCTAGGACAGAAACAAAAGGCTATGAGATTTATTAAACCTTCATATGGCGAATGGTTTGATCGTAGATTATACTTCTGGATGATACGATCACTATCTTTCCATACAACTCTTAGAGGTCGTTTGGTACATGGGATAATGATAATAATCTCGAGATAGAATTTGGAATTGTATTTATTTATCCCATGTTCGGTCAGAGGCATTAGCTAATCTGGATAAATTTTACACTAAAATGGTGGGATTAGTTATTCCATATAGAAGGTGGGATAGCTGATCCCATGGGATATCCCACCCCATTCTTAAGGGGTCGTTTGGTACAATGGTGGGATACATTGTACGAGACGAACCCTTAAGAATGGCAATCATTAGCTGCTACAATCTTTGAGACCCATTAATATATTTTCCCTATACTAGGACCACGACACCCATAATGGCAACTATGAGAAAGAGTTTAAGAATTAAGAAAGCAACAATCGAGCTCCTTTTAAAGCTAACTTTTGATAACTTTGTACAATTAAGCTACAAGATGTGATACAATAGGAGTAAACTTTTTTTTACTGATTTAGCAAGAATCAAGAGTAGGATTTGGATTACATCTTCAACTTAGAAGATCAGGATGATCGCTAGCTTGAAACAATGAGTTGAGATGCATAACTAAACCGCCAAAATATGACCTAAGAGTTGGTCAACATAAGAGGAACTAATTTAGAAAGAAACAGAATTTACATCTAGCAAGATACCACCAAATATTCAGATAATATGATCTTAAAATGAGCCACGGAATATTGCGGGAGTGTTCAAATGCAAGTCACAATACTTCAACAGGAAAGGGAGCTGATCAAGTAGTCAGGCTCATGGCCTGACGATTGCAGGTCGACTCTTGTCCCCTCCTAATCATTGGAACATCGCCTGTGGGGCCAAGCTTTTATGTAGTTTAAGTAGGTTTGGCGACGGATTTCTTATATTGCGCAGTAAACATCAGTATCAAGTAGGAGGTCATATCCGGTAAATGGAAAATAATTAACTATTTCCATATGTCTCGTTAAGTGAATCAAACTTTCATAAATCTGATCGGACCGTGGATGTGTCTTGTCTCTAACAATAAACTCAAAACGTTTCCCATTTACTTCAATGGAGCTGCAACCCGGTGTTTTTTCTAATCCTCTTTCATCCATCATCTTCCAAACAACTTGTGCCTTAAGACGCATATTTGCTTCAACATACATATTAGCAAGTAAGACATAAGTTCCACTATCACCAGGATCAAACTCAAGAAGTTTCAGAGCTGCCTTTTCCCCCATCTCGACGTTCCCATGAACTCGACAAGCAAAAAACAGTGCTCCCCATATTGAAGCATCAGCCGCCATTGGCATTCTCTGGACAAGCTCATAAGCTTCATCCAAAAGCCCTGCCCTGCCCAAAAGGTCCACCATACAACAGTAATGTTTAGATTTAGGAGGAATTTTGAAATTTGCACTCATTTCAGCAAAAAGCTTTTGCCCTTCTTCAACCAAACCTCCATGACAACAAGCTGATAAGACCCCGAGAAATGTGACATCATCTGGTATCAGGCCACTGTCAACCATCTTCGAAAAATATGACAAAGCATCACGTCCATTTCCATGAAATGCTAAGGCACCAATTGCAGCTGTCCAAGTCAATGAGTTTTTGACGGGCATCTCATGAAAAATTTGAAGTGCCTTTTCCACATTACCACATTTGGCATACATATCAACAAGCGCTGTTCCCAGTGAAACAGTTAGACAAAGCTTATGTTTTTTGATGTAGTGGTGAATCCAAAACCCAATATCAAGTGCGCCAAGCTGCGCACAAGCTGATAGGCAACTAACCATAGTCACTTCATCAGGTTTTACATTCATGGTTTGCATTTCGTGAAACAAAGCCAGTGCCTCTTTACCACGCTTAGCTTGGACATAACCTCCGATCAAGGCATTCCACTGTACAATAGCTTTCTGTGGCATCTCATTAAAAAGCCTCCTCGCTTCATCCAAAAGGCCTAATTTAGCAAACCCACTAATCAATGTAGTCCAACTTACCATAGTCCTCTCCTCCATCCTATCAAACAAAGCCTTTGCTTCGTGTACACTCCCATTCCTCACATACATGTCTATGAGTGCATTGCAAAGTGGTACGTGAATATTCAAGCCTATATCCATAACATAGCTATGTAACTTCCTCCCTAGCTCTAAATTCCTAAGCTGACCACACGCCCCTACTATCCCAATAATAGTAACTTCATCGGGCTCCACGGATGCCATTTTCATCTTCTCAAACACCATCAACGCCTCCCTCGGTCTCCCACTCCTAACATAACCATTAACCAGTGAATTCCAGGAAACTAGGTCCCTCATAGAACTTTCATCAAACAGCTTATTTGCATCCTCCAACCTCCCACAAGAAACCAAAAAATGAATCATTGCATTGTGCACAAACACATCATGATCATGACCAAACCTCAAAATATGCACAAAAACCTCTTGCCCCATATAATACAAATCCAATCTAGAACATATCTTAAGCAACAAAGGAAAAGTATGATTATCAGGCTTCAAACAAATACATTCACTCCCTTTAGTTACAACCATCTGATTGTACAAAAAAATTGAATCTTTGGGGTTTTCACTTACACTACAACCCTTTATATCCATATTCCAAGAAAATGCAAGCATTTGTTTGTACAAAAAGATAGCATCTTTGGGGTTTTCACTTTCACCACAACCCCTTATAGCCATATTCCAAGAAAATGTATTTGGGTTTTCTATATTATACAATATCTTTTTACAATAATTAAGATTACCCTTTACTGAGAGGGCACAAAAGGCTATTAAACGACTTGAAGCAAACCCATTTGAGAATAGACCAGTAATAATCATCTGAGACTGAATTTGTTTGAGTTGAGTCATGTATTTGCATTTGGTTTCTAAAAGTGAAAGTAGTGTATTGGTTTGGACAAAAATATGATTTGTCCTCCATTTGCATTGGGATATTTCAAGTTTGGTTTTGTAGTGGGGTAATTTAGAAAAAGAATAAAAAGATAGGATTTTGGAGAGTGGTTTTAGTCTAAAATGGTTTAGAGATTTGTAGCAGTTGATGTTGAAGGATGTAGAAATGATGTGCATTATGGGAAGATTAATACTTTAGCCATATGCAGCTAGAAGAAGAATGAAGACAAATTTTATAGGACAAAGTTGGTAATTTTGGTAACAGAAGAACAAATATTCAGAAGGATTGCAATTTGTTGAAAAGGAATCTGGTTAAAAAAGAAGGGCTGTTTTAAACGACATTTTGGTTCTCTGTCCTCAAATGAAAATAGAGGTTTTTTTACTCTTGGGGAGAATTGTCAAGATAGTTAGAAATCTAGTTGGCGTTAGGACATAAGAAACGTAAAATTCTAAAAATAAAAAAAAAGTGAAAATAGTATTTGAAACTAGAGTTGTGTTTGGATATGAATATAGTTTTGGGTTGGTTTTGGCTAGCGTTTGGCCATAGATTACCAAATTTGTTTTGAAAATCTGATTTGGTGAAGTTTGATTTGAAGATGAAAATGTGTTTGGACATCAGTTTTCAAAACATATATCCCTAATTTATTTTGAAAAAATATGAAACATGACTTATACCTACAAGTTCTAAAAACTATCACAAATATCCAACAATACCATTATCGATAACATTCATTATATCATCGTCAATCATAGTCCTGAACACAAATAAATTTGGTGCAAAATTATCATTTTTATACTGAACTATATGATACACTATCAGATGACTGAGAAGACGAGGCAACATTGTTACAAAATAATAAATGGTGGACTCTCTTATTAAATATAAAAGTTTGGGCAATTATAAAATGTAATATTCATAATAGCTGGTTTTGGGATTTTGCCAAAATGCAAGCAAAATCTATGACTAAACATGTGTTTGCCAAATAAAAACTCAAATTTATTATGGCAAAATCTATGGCAAAACGAGTCCCCAAATTTTGCGAGTGATTTGAGTAAGAATTTTGAAAAACAACTTTTTGAAATTTTTCAAATTTACAAAAAATTCCAAAATGCAACTTAAATTGAAAATAAAATATTTGCTGATTTCGGAAAAAAAGTAAAAATATTATGAAAACAACGTGAAAAATTTCTTATATCCAAACAGGCTCCTAATCAACTAAAGTCGAAAAAGAGAACTCCATCCTATTTCATATCCTTGGATAAGCCAGGCATTTCTTATATTTTTATAATCTACAGTAGAAGTTGATAATAAAATGGTCAAATAAATTTTCAAATAGGTAAGTCTACTATTACCTTTTTGTGCTAGCTTAAACTTCATGGTATAAATTGTATGAACTTTGTGTGTTAACCAAAACTTTCCAAGTACAAAGCATAGTACAACAGGGACACAAGGAAACTAGGAGAATATATTGCATAACGCTCACCTGTGGCTTTATTAGAAACTGATAACAAAAAATTAACCAAAAAAAAAAAGCTGATATGGAAGCAGGCTGACTCTAGCTACTGGAAAAGATTGTATCAGATCAGATGAGAGCTGAGCTACTAATCTGCACAAGTTTTACAAATATAGAACACCAAAATTGCCTATATACTAAAGAAAACTGAGACGAAATCACTGTACAAAATCACCTTTCTCCTACTACTACTACTTGTTCCTCCTGATTAGTTATGAAGAAAATTGCATCTAGGACCCTTTATACATCGACCGCTCGGATAATATGGGCAGGGCTTATTCCTGTTGAAGCCACCTCTAGATGAACCTCCAGGCCCTCTACTTCCAGAAGACGGTTGCCTATCCCAGTTCCTACTATTGTAACCAGAATTACT
This sequence comes from Nicotiana undulata, assembly GCA_005239495.1. Lineage (NCBI taxonomy): Eukaryota > Viridiplantae > Streptophyta > Magnoliopsida > Solanales > Solanaceae > Nicotiana > Nicotiana undulata. The sequence goes on along the minus strand of ML269284.1, from coordinate 35,942 downwards.
ACCATGAGATCCTTTGTCCCTCTGACCCGAGAATCTCCCATCTTGATGGTGATCATTATTTCTTGTCCCCCGACTTCCACTAGGTGCACCCCTACCTTGATTTGAATCTCCTTGAGATGGTCCTTGGATATGTGCTCCAGGATTTCCAGTTCCTATAGCCGCCCACCCATTACCAGATGCAGGCGCTTGAATAGTTGATCCTGAGCTCACTGTTGGAGCGACCCAACCTGGATTGGCATTTCCAGGCGCCAAGCCCTGAACACCAGGATTCCCTGATTGTGCAACCCATCCGGGGTTCGGATTCCCAGGAAGTGGCCCAGTGGGAACCCACCCAGGATTTGCGTTCCCTTGAGGCATTGCTTGAACAGTCGCTCCCCAGTTCACATTCATGATTGCTGGTACAGGCCCACCCCAGCCCACATTTGGATTTCCTGGCATCATACCCCAGCCATTGTTATTTTCAGGCCTTAACGCTGAAGCAGAACTCATATTCTCTTGCAAACCACCCCATGGAATATTAGGCATAGTTGTAGGCTGTATGTTCTGTTGGCTGCCTTGAGCTGGAGCTCTCCAATAATCAGGTTGAGGCAAAACTGAGGCACCTGCATTTGAATAATTTCCAGCAACATTCTGAACAGATGACGACGTAGTACCCCAGTTACCATATCCCTGGGGCTGCCCTGGTGCCAGAACAGAAACATTTGGCTCTCCCTTGGAAGGTGCAGCTGCAACCCAAGTATTGACATCCACATTAGGGTTCTGCATATCAAGAGATTCCGCTTGGAGAGCTGCTGCATCCCATGCACCAAGTTGGCTATTCATCGCTGCAGTATGTTGTTCGCTACTAGAAGCAAATGACTGAGCATTTTGCAAAGAATATCCAGATTGTGCAGCAGTTACCTGCTCAGAATTGGGCGCTAGACCAAAATCACTACCAGAATTCACATTATTACTATCCGATCCCTTAACTGAATGCACACCAGAATTTTGAACAGAAGTAGACATATGAATCCCACCATCTGGTGCAGCGGGAGATTGGAGAACTCTGTTACCACTAGGATACAAATTTACAGCTGTAACAGCAGATCCATCTCCTCCAACCCAACCAGCATTATTCTGCTTTGGAGTAGGAGAAGGGAGATTCGTGGAATCACTGTTACTCCAACTCTCCGTAGAAAGAGCAGAAACCTCACCAGAAGAAGTCATTCCACCTCCAGAGGGAACCAAACGACGAGAATTCTGAGATCCAATATTCTGGTCGACTTGAGGTCTCTCTCCATCTTGTTTTTGCAGAACAGTTGTTGAAAGTATATTGTCAACTGCTGATGGCACTTTCTCAAACCTCCCTGCCAATGCATCAGTCAAAAGAATAGATTCCTCTTGTTTATCGGTAGTTTTCCATATTTTCAATTCAGCAGGGAAATAACCTGTATTGCTCCATTTACGCAACTGGACCATAGAAAATGGTCCCTGTATTTTACCAGAAGGATCCTTGTAATGCCACATTTTTTCAGCTTCATTGATCTTCATGGAAGTTTCTGCAACCTTACTCTGGATAGCTGGAGAACCTACCGATGGCGCACCAGAAAATGATTCTGTTCTTGACAAAAATTGGCTATTCCGTCCAGTTGGGTCGGAATTAGCAGCAGACGTCGGCTTCTCCAGATTCTTAGATTCTGTCTCCCTATCTCTTCCTTCATTCCATGTATCTCCATTCAGTCCCCCTCCAGAATGTGCACCATCTTCACTTCTGCTCAAAATGTTTTTACCAGAGGAACTCCTGTTTAATTCCAAATTCTTTGAAGAAACTTTTCCTACAGCCCCCCAGGATTCTTTTGGAGAAAAGTTGCTTCTCGGAGAAACTGGCGCACGTCCTCTCCGGCTAAAACTTGAATCTCTAGACCTCATGTAAACATCTGCATGCAGAGGCAGCAACTTCCAAATTATACACAGCAAGGTGTATTAACTATAACAGATGAAGAAGAAAAAGGAACTAACAGAACCTCGTCTATCATTACTTTCACTATCATCATCCTCGGACTCGTAGCTTGGGTTCATTTTTGGATCCACATGTATTTCTGGAACTTCCTCAAGTCTACGCTGACGCTCATCGGGAGTCTTCAAGAGCTGTAGTTTCTCTACACATTCTCTAAGTGTAATCATTAGTTAAGGAGTATATAAGAGTGACTGATTCAGCGCAAGCGACAAGATGCAAAGACTAATAGAAGGGGGATGGGAGAATTGCTTCTAAAGGTCCCATCTTCTGTTGTATTGGTGAATCTCTCGATATTTGATCTGGACAAAACAATATTCAAGGTCCAAAATCAAACAACGCCAAAGTGAGGATAAGTTTATTAAACAACATAAAATAACAATTAAAAGGAATTTTTTTTTAAAAAGGGAACACATGAATTACTGCAAGAGCACAGAACATTCATAACCTAGAGATTGAATCCTAATGCAAACCCAGCATATGCTAAAAAAAAAGCAATAATAATTTTCATAAGTAAACTTTATTCATCCTCTGATATCAAGGAAAATTTATTATCAGGCCCTAGCACTGCATACAATTTTTGGCCCTAACAGTCCTGCTCCAGAGAAAAAAATGAAAACCAAAGAAGACTTTTAGCTTTCAAGCAAAATATTGCATTGCAGTTTGATAATGGCAGGAGGGAAAGGGAAGCGAATAGAAATGACAAATTTTTGGCGAACAAAGGATATTCCTTCTTGCGTCCTTTCTCACTTGCTCGATCACGAAGATGACTGAGACGGAGTATCTCTGACTCCAGCCACTGAACAACAGCAAAAAGAACCAGGCAAGATATATTAGAACTTGGGAACCCAATAGAGGATGGCTAGAAGCAGAAAGAATCCATCAGAAGTGCAAAACAAAAGAACAAAATCAGTACAGAGCATAACCTGACACAATTCTTTTCACACCTAGAGGAATAGAACATTTTATGCTAAAGACCCTCAAAAAATAGTCAACTTTTAAAAAGTCCATAAAAAAGATATTTTGACGCCTAACCAATTACTGCTTGCTAAACAGGTTGAGACTGGGTAACTGAACTCTATAAGGTTTATGGTAGCCAACAAATGAGTGTATCTCTGAATTCTTATAGAGGTCAATAACCATGGCTGGTATATGTGTTGACCAGACTTCTCCAATCCTCAAAATGCTAAAGGGTAAGTACAAAGATCTAAAACCTACAAATTTCCCTCTTCCACTTACAATATCGCTTTCAATATGCCTTTTCTATTTTCTCTCCTAAATGTCCTAGCACAATAGTAGCATCTGCAACGCTTAATCTGCAAAGTGCTGACTGCCAAAACTACTTCTCTTTAATAAGGTAAAGATTTTAATGATAGATAGGGACATAAATTCCAGTATACAAGAGGTATACAAAAAATAAAGAATACTACACCAATAGCTATTTGTGTAGATAAAAATGCATCTAAAGGACCAGGAACTGCAGGTCAAATAAACAGCCATGTCTGAATAGCTAGCCCAAAAAGGGGCACATAGCTTATACATAGAATTTCCACAAGAGAACTCATGAAGATTGCACATGCACCCAGAGACAGAGGAGACAGCCACATAGAAAGAGACAGAGATCCACTTCATTCCAAGTTTTAAGAATGTAATAGAAGAAATAATCGGCAAACAAAGGAATTTCACTCCAACTGCTGAATTACTTTCTTTCAACCTTACTAATCACTGGCAGATCTCTAAATGACAATCCTATGCACATTGATAGAACTATTCAAAAGAAACTTTTCTGTTTAACTTACATCATTAACTCTTGCTGCATGTATTTCCATGGCCTTGTCAAGAATGTCACGCTGTGAATAAACCAATTTAATCAGCAAAACGAGAATAAGTGCAAACCAGAAGTATTTACCGATATCGAGCTGCAGCATACCACTTTTGGTCTATTAATGAGTCCGCATCTCATACTCTGGCGCAGACGCTTGCATTCTTCCTAACAAATCATAAGAGATATATGTGAACAGCTTGGACACAAGACAATACTTAAGTGTGATTTCATTAAATGCATCACGAAGGTGCTAATATGTATGAACAGAAGACAACCAGCTTTAAGATCATTGCTTCTTTTCTAAGGGGTGACAGGTGATAAATACTAAGAAGCACGAGTACAACCTTCTTTTTTTTTTGGGGGGGG
>ML269284.1:773-31639 GCA_005239495.1 Nicotiana undulata | reverse complement strand
TATTTTTGGTTTTGTTCTTGTGTGAGGTGTTGGGGGTGGGGGATTTGGGGGTTTTTGAGGGGGGGTCAAACCGAGACTTTTATTGCATAACTAATCAAACATGGAGTATTTAAACCCTTTGCTTTAGAGTTCATGATCTTTAATCATGCTTGTACTCCAAAGCAACCCAAACACCAATGTAGTAGGCAAACTCTGGTTGAATATAACCCCTTTCCTCTTGTTTCCACGTTTTCCTTTCTGCCTGCAAAACCCCTTCCCTCGTCTTCAGCGTTTTCCTTTATGCGACGTCCGGTTTCCATGGTTCTACTGAGGGATGGAGAAGTAATTGCTCCCAACAAAAGGTCTTTAAGTGTTCAGATTATATAGGAAAACTAGAAAAAGGCAGGGAAAACAGTGGTTGATTCCAAGTACAGCATTGTCCATACAAAAGCATAAGGAGAAAGGAGATATGGTCGAGGTAAACTTAATCAAGGGTGAACCTCAAACCCTCTAGTACTCCAATAACCCCCTCTCACTTCAGTCGTCAGTCAACAACGCAAACAGCAGTCGAACACCAATGGTGACCTTCCAAGCATTGTTTTTTTAACAAGCTTCACTATATTGTGATAAGAACTTCAGTGACCTTGATTCCATTGCTTTCACTTCTATCTTATATAAAATTTAGGCTTAATACACACAAAATTCTTCTAGACTTAGCTTGTTTGCAACTTGAGCACTTAGACTATCCCGGGCTTCTATCACCCTTGAATTACAATTTTCGATGTCTATTACTACTCTGGACAAAAGTTTGGGGGGAATGTCTCCACACATGTAGAATTTTTTACAAACAAAGCTCTAATATTTTTAAACACACATTTTTGGGAGCACTTCTTTTCCAGCCAAACTATAAAAAAGTTGGCCGATAATCCATTTTTTAGGCGTAGTAACAGTTCTAAATTTTAAGCACATCGCGTTTTACTTCAAATTAACTTAATTCTGTTTAAGCTCGCGCATTTTTCGCAATCCATGTAACAAGCATGACTAGAACTCATTTTTCCCCAACATACAATTTTTTCAGTTTAAACTTGCTCATTTTATTAGAATCTGTTTGGCTGGAACTCTATTTATTTTCTGGCATAACTACAGCTACAAATTTTAAACAAGCTGCATTTATTTTAAATAAAACTATTCTTTCTTTTATAGTTGCGCATTTTTGGAACTCCATTTCTCGTACAGATTTGTAATAAGTTTGGCTGCAACTCTTATTTTTGGGTTCAATCCAATGTTCTAAACAAAAAGAACAAACAACTGAAGAGGAAAAAAGGAATAGACAGTCAAAACAACTAGTAATGTACATGATCATGTGACAATTAGTTGATGGAACAAATAGCCAAGTGGAGGCTTATTTACACTCTGTGCTCACGCGCCAACGGAGAACTGAAACCACTTTTCCAGCAACCTAGAACGTTGGGGCGAAAATAGACGTAAGAAATTGTAATTAAGGGGATAACAAAAACCTCACATGATTCAGGTGTGGCAAGTTGCAAACTGAGCCAACTTTAGGATTTTTTTGTAGTAAGCCCAAAACTTACCAAAAAATGTGTTTTTAATTAGTCTATTTGTAATAAAAACCTTGTGATATGGAAACAAGAAAAATCAATTTCGTGACAAATTTCTTTCTTCGTTCTTTTGAATTATTTATCAGGATTTCAATTATTTTGATATATTTTTCTTTCCCACAGCTTTTCTCATCTTCACCAATTTCATAATGCCAAACTAGGTGTTTCAAACTATATTTTCATGATGTAGCACATGAAGCGCATATTCAATCACCTCTGTGAAATCTTGATTTGAGATTGTATCTATTGATAAAATCTCTGTCTTGTTCAGATTTAAGATCTCCAGCACAATATCAGTTGTCCTCTTGCCAAGTTTGTATGGTTCGGCAGCTTTGCTTGTACCTGCAGCCAGAACCACATTGTTCGGAAAAAGAAGTTGAGCTTCAAATACTATGCATGTACATAATGATAACATCAAAGCAAAAAGAAAAAAAAAGGAAGAAAAAAAAGAAGAAGTACAAGCAAGATGTCCTGACAGCTACATGTAATTACCTACAACTTGCACCAGCCTATAAAGGTCCTGCTTCTGAACGTTACCAGAAATTCGTATTCTCACAAAGGTTCCAATAATTTTATCACGGAATATGTCATCCTCTTCAAAAAGGTCCTCCACCAACTTTCGTCGTAGGTAAATTAAGCTGATGTTATGCACATCAATAGCTGCATACTCATCAAGATTTGACTGAGGTCCCCTGTTTTCACCTTTCTTACGTTTACGTTTCCTGTCTTTGACTGCCCTTGTAGGAGTGTCAGCATTTGCATCAGCTTCAAATTGATTAAATTCTGTATCAACTACACTACCTTGAACATCATCAGTCTGAGAATCCTCTTTCATAAGAAAATGAGACTCAAGTAGTTTTAACATCTCAAAGTGCCCAACTCGTGATTTACCAAATAATCTTTCAAGTCTTGAATCACATATAATTTGACTTTTACGACGAGGATCACGCAGTTTGTTTGTTTTGATATATTCGAGCAACAGAGCTTGCACATCAAATTGAGAAAGAACAGAAGTGTCACCACTTTTCATGTGCTTAACAAATTCAAGCAGCTCTTTTGATGCCCATTCAGTGGTGCCAGCTGTGGAGAAGCCTTCGCTAATAGTAACAGCCGTAGTTGTTGCATCCTCTTCATTTCTGACCGATTTTGAACGCTTTCTTAGCTTTCTTTTTTTAGTTTTACTGGCTTCCAATGTCTCAGTGGAAGCATCTGAACCAGAACCTGCATCATCATTATTGTCAAATTGTGCCTCAGCCAGTTCTTGTTTAGAAGCTGACACATTAGCCCCTTTCCAAGGACTTTTGGCATCAGCTATTTCATCTGAAGATAAAGATAGCTTCGTTTTCAAATCCATTAAGTAGTCCTTGAACAGATACTCAAAGCTACTCTTGTCATCAAAATCTACCGGACCCTGGGCCAGCAAAGAGTTACAAGATCAGAAATGAGCTACAGGTTTAGATTAGAAAACGCTCCCATTTTAAAGAAGAAGAAATTAAAATCATCAAGCAATTACCACTAGAAACACAGAAACTAGAAACACAGAACTGTTCATGTTGCTAGCAACCATATAAAAGAGAACTTAGAAACAGTCAAACCTCTCTATAAGGGCCCCGTTTGTTCCGATATTTTTTTTTGTTATAGTGAAGTGTTGTTATAACAACAACAACAACAATATACTCAGTATTATCTCACACCGTGGGGTCTAGGGAGGGCAGTGTGTACGCAAACCTTACCCCTACCGTGTGAGGATAGAGCAGTTGTTTCCAATAGACCCTCGGCTTAGTGAAGTGTTGTTATAGAGGACATATATTATAACATAACATAAAAATCAATTCCGAGAAAAACTTGGCTTTTATAGTGAATGGGTGTTACATAGAGATGTTGTTATATCCAATCAACAGATCAAGAGGATAGCAAGGTATAGTAGAAGTACATACATCATTGTCTTCTTTACCAAGGCCTTCTATTAGCTTGACAGTTCTCATGCAGATGTTGCAAAAACCCTTGTTTCCTCTTACACAAAGGATGACATCGTCTTTGATGCACCCCTTGCATAATGAAAATGTACACGTGTAGCACATATAGTAAGCATTCTTCTGACAAATAGTACACTGATGCCAACCTGAAAAAAGTACAAAAAGAGCTGCAATGTAAAAGCAATAGGCAAGTAGACAAAGAAGCATGTTTTAAAGTTCTAATAAACTATGATAGAAGATAGCAGTTTATTCTTTCACATCCTGAATAGTATAAAGAAGAAAGTGCAAGTAGAAGAAGTAACATGTTTGAAAGCTCTAATAAACTAAGATAGAAGATAGCAGTTTATTCTTCCACATCCTGAATAGTATAAATAAAGTTGGTAGTAAAGGTAATATTTTAGTTCTCAAGATTGAACCTTTTTTCTAATCGAACTTCTCAATCTAATGGTGTGTTGATGAATTTTTTCATACAGTACTATAAAAAGCACAAGCCAATAGAAGTTACCGTCAACTGAAAGTACGCGGAAGCTATGAACCAGATGGCAGAAGTGAACGATACAACTAACAACTTTTCATGTTCCCAAAAGTCATCATCTCTCTACTGGACTCAGAGTAACCCTTATTGTTCACTGCCCAGCGGAAAAAAAATAGCACCCAATCTATGCTCAAAAATTGACACTGGCCCCACTCTAGTTTAATGAACTTCAGGACAGCTCCATTCCATCTTAAGATATTTACAATCCTCCCGTATAAAAATGGAAATAGATTTGATTAATGCATCCTAAATGTATCAGTTATCCACACTTCCTCTATATCATATACAGGATTCAGCTGCAACTGCACAATCCTCTGTCGAAGAAAAAATCCACCTTTCTCTTTGTTCATTCCCTTCTATTCTATTGTTAGTTTGACACCAAATACCACCTCTCTTTCTTTGTCATTCCCAATCTTCTGTATTTGTTTTCACATATTTCTAGGTGCGCAGAAGGTTCCTAAATGTATAAATGAATGGGATAGCTTGACAGATACTTGTGGTTAAATCACTTTCACAACTCCACAAGAACAGAAAAAAATCACTTCCACAACTTGTATATAGTTTTCACACCATCTTGGTGTGTTATTAATGAATGAAGTCTGAGATATCGGCGGAAAAATTGTCCCACAAAGCATTTATTACTAATTTCAGAATATTGAGTCGTGTTGGCTTAGTCGTTCAGCTTCTAGAGAAGACTTTGGAAATAAATCAAAGTGTGAAAGACATATCAATGTGTATTTCTATCTTTACAAAACTAGTACACGAGAACTTTGTGGTACATGTTACTCAATAAAGTCAGATGAGTTTAGCAAAGAGGTAAAATAGAGCACTCACCACAATTCCAGCGACCCTTGGCACGGAAAAATTCCTCGTCCCTATCAATACATGAAGGATGATATGCTTTGGTACAGCCCCTAGAAAGTAAAGAGCACCAAAGAGGCACCACATGAGCAAATTCCATGAAATGTGAACAAAGCAAAATCATATTTTTAACATACATATGTTTCTAAAACAAACAAACTTTACCTACGGTCACATAGCACCAAAGCCCCTCCATCAAAGCAAATGAAGCAAACATCCTCTCCAATAGCTTTCTTTCTTGAAGTTCTTCCTCCAGACTTGGACTTCCCAGTACTCTTAGTAATTTTTCTCTTCCTCTTTCCTCCAAAAGCTTTCCCTGACTCTGTCATGTCAGTTTCAGTCTCTATTTCAGTAGTAGTTGCATTAGCAGCCTCGTCCTCAGCACCCGTCTCTTCGTCCTCCTCTTCGTCTAGAGAAACATGTTCCACTTCTTCATGCTTCATTTCATGCGTTTCCACATCTTTCTCTGACTCTATTCTAGCTTCAACAGCTGTAATATCTACCCCTGATGCCATTTCATCATCTCCCTCGTCTCGAGTCGCAACAACTTTCTCCCCATTAGCAGCATCGTCCTCAGCACCCATCCCTTCATCCTCCTCTAGAGGAACAGGTTCCCCTTCTTCATGCTTCATTGTATCCATTTCCACATCTTTCTCTGACTCTATCCTAGCTTCAACAGCTGAAGTATCTACCTGTGTAACTTCTTTTCGAGCCACAACCACTTTCTCCCCAGTAGCAGCCCCGCCCTCAGCACCAGTCCCTTCGTCATGTTTCGTTGTACCCATTTCCACATCTTTCTCCAACTCTATTCCAGCTTCAACAGCTGAATCTATCCCTGGTGCCATTTTATCATTTTCCTCATTTCGAGTCACAGCCACTTTCTCCTCATTAGCAGTTTTCTCATCATCAGCATCCATTGTTTCATCTTCTTTTTCTAGATTGACCCCTCCTAAATCATCTAACACAACAGGAGGAATTTCCACTTCCTCTCTCTTTATTGCCTCCATTTCTCCATCTTTCCCTAACCCTAGACTACTACTAGCTTCAACAGTTGAAATATTTGCCTCTGTCACTATTTCACCATTCTCCGTATTATCATTTCTATTCACAATTTTAGTTTCACCATTCTCCGCGTCCTCCAACTTTTTTCTGTCTTCAACAATTGAAATATTTGCCTCCCCCATTGTTTCATCATTCTCATTCTCATTTCTCGTCATAACCACTGTCTCATCGACAGTACCAGCTGGCAAACAACTGCTAACTTCCTCCTCCGTCGCATTCACTGCCTCTGCCACCTCATCTTTCACCAACGCCGTTACATTTTCCTCTCCCACTACTTTGTTCTCCTCATTTTCCGTCCCTGTAACCGTTGGTTCTTCCATAGGTGGGCCCGCCTCGGCCACTACTTCTCTTTCTACGACTGCTTCGTCATTCTCCACAATTTCAGCTACTGCAACGTCAGCATCACCACCGCCACTGTGCTGACAACTATCTCCGGCAACCTCTGATTCAACCACCGGTGGGCCCACCTCCGACTCCGGAACCGGTAAAATCGTATTACTCTCAGCTACCGGTGTCGGTGACGTGGCACTCGATTCAATAACAGACTCGGGTTTTTGCTCGTCGGTCATGATTGGGTTATTCACATTGGAAATTGATTCTTCATCTTCCGCCATGAAAAGGGATTACAACCAAACCCTAACCCTAGGTTTTTTTTCTTCTTCTTCTTTTTTGTCTGTGATTAAATAGAGAAAAAACTATTATAAATTGCTGTACTACATACTCTATATGTTTATGAATGTATAAAATCGGTTAAATTGTATTGAGAAGAAGTGAAATTGGATTTGTCATTTTATCGGCGTTATATGAAGAACTGTTTTCTTGACAGAGGGAGAGAGAGAGAGAGAGAGTTTGGGCTAAAGAACTAAACAAGAAAATGTAAATGGACTAGACTTGGACAGCTGAAGCCCGGTTAAAGGCCCAACTTGGACTATTTCTAAAATGTGATCTTTACAAAAATAGCCTGCTGATTTAAGTGTTTACTTTTTCTAACCGGTATATACATAAATTAGATTATATATAATTATACACATATTATACATGAATTATTAATTATTATATATTCGTTGGCTATTTCTAGTTTACGTATTAGGAAGGCAGCTATTTAGGTTAATTTTTCTAAATCTTATGCTTGGTAAGCAGGTAATTCTGGCGCTTGGTTGTCATAACATATTTTTGAGAAATTACTAATTATGTTATCCCAAGAAGAAAATATTATAAAAATTAGCCAATTCGTAAACGATTATTAATATTAGCTAAATGCTAACCAATTAGCTATTTGTAACCAATAGGGGTTAGTTTTTTGCATTCTTTTGAGTGAGTTGTTGGAATATATTGAATACATTTTAAGGAGTTTAAATATATTTTGGGATGATTTGGTGGAGTTTTGAGGTAGTTTAAATTGAAAATTCGAAGTAGAAGATGAACATGGAAAAAGATGATATATGTATCATATCGTATATCATTTGTGTAGTGCATATATATAATATGTACATCAAATATGTATCACATGTATATCCATATATACATGTGTGCGAGATACATGTTTGATACATGTGTCGCAGAATAATTTTTAAACTCGATTTTAACTATGAATTTTGATACTAAGCCAGTCCAAGTCGTCTCAATCTTGCTAAACTTTTGTATATTGCCTCATCCATATGTTTTCAACGATTTTCAACCCTACCCATTTAACAAAAATCTTTTGCCTATTTTTTTAAATATTGTATATCATCAGTAATGAATTTTGACCCTAAACTAGTCTAACTAACCTTCGAACTTTTTCAAATTATGTATAATGCCTCATTTATGTGTTTTCAACGGGAAAAAAAACTGTTTTGCCTATATTTTTGAATGTTGTATATTTTGGGACTATTTTCCGTAGCATGACTAAAATGGCTAATTGTTGGTAAATAGTGTCTTTTATTGATATATTTTCGTAAGATTCCCAATATTTTTCTACCAAAAAAGAAAAATGAACTTTCCTCATTTATGGGGGCGGAAGTCATTTTCCTTTTAAAGTTTTATAAACTTTTTACTTTTTATCATTACTGTTAGGATTTATTGTTTAAATATAATTATTATTAATGTTTTAAAACTTCAAAAATGAAAGGGTGCCTTTTTTTGAATGGATATGTCTGTTCCCTGTATAACTGTTTTGTCTATATAAAGAAACTGATTTTCTCTTTCAAATAACATTGAATTCAAAAACGTTATTTTACAAAGAGTTCTTTACAACTTTCTGCAAAATACTTTTTCTTCTCCAACTTCCTCAATAGAATTTCTCTACTATTTGCTTAGTGTAGAAATTCATAGGCTTGTCATATCCACTAAAGCGATTTGCCAATAATCCCATAGCAATCTCGTAGATGAGAGGATGCAAATATCGCTTTTAAGAAAGCGTTCTGTACGTGTTTCAAGCCTTCTAATCTGTGGTCGTTATTCATATTTTAATAACAATCTAAAAGCAATATTTGGACAGTTTTTTGTTCTGCACAACAGAAAATTCTTCTTAGTTGTTGATTTTTTCTTCACGGGTTAGAAGGACATAATTCTCTATTACGTTTTGGATTTGTCGGTTTCGAACACCATTGTTCCTTTTAGTTTCGTTATTGTTGACTTCAAAGGAATTAAAAGGAATTAATCGTGTGTTACTTTTCATGGATATTGATACAATCAAACTCATGAACCAAGACTTTGTCCGTCTTGATCGATTCGATTGTGCAAATTTCACGAGATGGAGGGAAAAATTGAAGTTTATGCTTACTGCTTTGAAGATCTTTTATGTGCTTGATCCAAATCTTTCTCCAATTCCTTCGCCAAAAGATGATGATTCTGAATAACTCAAGGCACAACGAAAAAAGAGGGAGGAAGATGAAATCATGTGTAGAGGCGACATTCTCAATGCACTTTCAAATCGCCTTTATGATCTCTACATTGTCGAACCTTCTGCAAAGAAGATATGGAATGCCTTGGAATTCAAGTATAAAGCCGAGGAGGAAGGTACCAAAAAGTTTTTGGTTTCAAAGTATTTTGAGTTGAAGTTTACTGATGATATGCCTATTTTAGCACAAGTGCATGAATTACAAATTATTGTAAATCAGTTGAGGGTTGCTATAATTGAACTTCTATTGATACCCAATTTTTTCCTATATATTTTAAATATGCATATATACCTTCAAAATAGCATATATAAGCATGCACAAGGTTTTTATAATTTTTTTCATAATTTTAAGGGTTTAAATTGATTTATTTCCTCCCTTTTTATTCATAAAATCCAAAATAATTATTTCAAAAATTATTGTTATGATTATTTATTCATTTAACTTCTATACTTATACCAAAATATAATTAATATAATTTTTATGTATTTTTGTAATTATATTTGATATTTTTCAAGCTAAATTGCATATAATTGCAATGTTAGCCCATTTTAAGGTATAATTATATCTTATACGTGTAAAATTGGCCCTTGTGTTTTTTAAATGAATATTATACATTTTAAATCATTCTGGTATAGAAAAATTATTTTCATAAAACTATTTATTATTTTATTAAAATTAAAATAGGGAAATTGGCTATTTGAATCATAGCCAAATTTGGCTTTCAATTATAGCCCAAATTGAACCCACTCCTAGACCAATTTCCTACCCAGTTAACCCGATAAACTCCTACCCAAATCGAAACCCATCTACCCGGTCTAATCCTGACCGTTGATATGGGAGATCAACGGTCCAAACGAGCCCTTTCCTTTTTTTAATCCTAAAGACCACTAACCCTATCTCATTTCTGAGATTTTGCGTCCTCAAACTCTATCATATCCTCTCTTCTCTCAACCTAACCCTAGCCTTCTTCAACCACCGCCTCCCTCTCTGGTCATCTCCGGCGACCACCTTTCAACCCCAAGCCTACAATGGTTTCCCCCTCGCCTTGATCATCATCTCTGAGGCCTTCAAGGGCCCTGGGCCACGCCAACTCGTGTCTAGGGTTGTTGTTTTGGTTGTTCATGACTTCTCCGATGTGATTTTGGGCAAAATCACACCATATTTGCTACGATCTTTGAAGTTTATAGCAGGTTCTTCAGTTTCTATTTGGGTTTCCTTTGAAATCCTAGCTTTTGTTTGAATCTCTTAGATATGTGCTATTTTTTAATGATTTAAGTCTGTTTCTTTCTATGTTTTACACTATTCTCAAACTTCTTTTGAAAAATTATCAATTTAAGCCGTTTTCACTTTCTTTAAAGTTAGGGTTTCTCAGAGTTCTTCCACACTTGTTTAAACTGATTTTCTTCATGTTTAAACCTTTTCCTTTCATATCTTGACTGATTCTATATTCCTACGATTTTTTCGACTCGCCTCTGTTAAAAGCCCTAAGTTTTAGATCTTCTTTGTTTTGATTATGTGTGTTAGCGTGACTACTCGTCTCTTGTTAAGTTTTTGTGGTTACCATGCTTCGAATGGGTTTTTACTGAGTCTTTAGCCTACTTGTATCACCTATGTGTGATTGTATTCATCTGGATTTGTTCATCTTTTGCCTCTTTCTGTCAATATTGCTGACCTTGCCTGTTTGCTATGACTGTTTGTCCTTCCCTATTATATGTTGAAGTATAACCCTCTCTTGATTTGATTCTGCTTTCCTTATTTGATGGTTTGATTGAAAGGTTTTCTCTTAAAACCCTAGAATTTTACTCGTCTGTTTAAATTAACTGATTCTATTACCTTATTTGCTGTAGTACTTTATTTTTTACTGAATCATTCCTTAATTGGATTTTTCTGAACTTAGTCTTAACTGACTACTCTGTGCTTACTGAGCCTTGATTCTTTCCTCACTAGTCATGTAATGATTTTCTCTTGCCTTATGTGATACTGGTTCTTACCGTTTGAATTAAATTCCCTTAACTTAAGGGAGTACTTGCCTTGATAGCTGACTGATTGATTATGAGTTCCTTAATTACCATGCTACTATGATTCTTACCTTATTTTACTACATGTTTTCAACTGTAAATACTCTAGTTTTTCACTAACACAGACACGAACACTTGGGTTCAAAAACTATCTTTCATACTTAAAAGCTCTCTGTTGCTTCTTGTTACTTAATACTCTCATTGAACTAGCCGGCTGGAAGCCAATGCTAGTTATTACACTACAATAACCATATATTCTATGTTTTTCTCTCCTTAACTGGTATGTCCTGATTTACTTTCAAGTCCCAAAACTCTATGTGCTTTGCTATTGCTTCAATTCAATGATTTCCTGTCTTGTTCATGTCTATTATTTGGTTGTGTAATGTGTAATTGATGTACTTACTGTTTCATCTAGCATGCATGTACTACCCTGTTTAACTCTATCCTGTCTAACTTATAACTAGCATGACTAAGGATCTGCCCGTTTCTTTCTCTAGTATGTTTCAACCTGATTTTGTTCCATGCTTGATTGCTTGCCTCATCTGTTCTACTGAGGTTTTGGTCCAATGTGCTTGATAAGTTGCCTAAGACCCCTAGGTAATTCTGATTTTATCCTGTCTAGTATAACTATGTTCTCACTTGCCTGTTCTGAAATCTATGCCTTATGTCTGTGCTATTTGATGTATGACTAATTCCTTAATCCTATGAACTCTTAAACCTGTGTGTGATTCTGTCATTATGTGTTTTTCTATGTGCCTTATGTGTCCCCTACCCCCCAGTCCTTTCTTGTGAGTGTTAAACTTGTTTGGTTCTTGTTTCTTGCTCTGCGTGTACTTTTATGACCCTAAGATTCTGATTGTCTTACCCTCTTCCCTTTCAAATTGTTGTTCACTAAACGAATTCTGCTATTATTCTTCAAAGCTTATTTCAAACAAGTTATTTTCAAAAAGTCGTTTTCCTACTTAACTCTTTTCAAATCACATCATGCACTTCACTTTATTCTTAGACCCTTAAGTTCTTCCCCCTTAGTGTGAGCACTGCTTTGGGACCCTTGAGCTCCCTCTGAAATCTGACACACTGAGGCTGGCACTTCCACAGTGCACTTACTCTACTATGACTATAAGATTTAGGTGTGAGCATTGCCCGGGAGCCCTTGAGGTCCTTAGGGAACTTTGACACACTCGGATTATGAGAAAAGCTGTGAAATACCATATGACAATGAGGTTCTGGAGGACTTGGGCCTATCTGCAGGCTCCCCATAGAATAGCTTCTTATTTTTCTCTATTTCAATTATGTAATTCATGATCCATGGTCTGTAATAACTTATTGTAAAAGAATATTGGGGATGGCTAGTGAAATGGGGAGGGTAGTTGTACATTGTCAATGGGTAGATACCATGCCTTAGGACTTTATATGTGCATCCATGTCATATTAGATACCATGTTCCTAGGGTTCCATATCTACTTCCGCCCGTGCTTATGGTGATCACTTAGAAATATTGCTCTTAGGATTAATAAATAGCATCAACAAAGGCTACTTACATGAAAACCCTGCCTTTATAAATTTGCTATTTGCACTAGATACCATGCTCTTAGGGTTACTGTTTTATCATCTCAATTGACATGCATATGCATTTATCATATAGAAATTCTGCTCCTAGGACAACTAATGAACATTGTCGCTATATAAATCCTGCTTAACAACTCAGTAATCTTTTGTGTGCATTTAGAAACCATGTCTTAGGAATCTTGCATATTCTGAAACCATGTTGAACATTTAGAAATCCTACTTTAGGAATCCACATCTAAAATCTTGCATGCTTGCTCAGTCACCCCTAATTAGACTACTGATGTACGAAAATGGTATAAAACAGTTTTCTCCTCATGTTGCAAACTGACAAATAATTCTGAATTTCTTGCAAAACCTAAAACAACATGATTTAGGTAAAAACAACTCCTGCACTTTTTTTTATAAAAAAAACAATTGAATATTATGCCACGCCTAGGCAAGCCTTAGGTAATTAAAGCTATTTAAAATTGGAATGCATTTCTGTAAGGGATACTGTTTAATCACCAGCATGTTAAAATCAGTAGGCAAGCCATGACTAGGACTTCCTCTATGAGTTATGTGACAAGTCTGATCCTGCTATTGTCATTTAGACACCGTGCTTAAGAACTGAATCTGGACCTTAATTTGTGTATGAGGCATGTTGTTTATGTGCAATACACGTGGAAGAATACTTGAGCCTCTATCTACTTTACATGTTCTCCCTTACTTGCAAGTCCTACTTGTTTATTATATGTCGCCTTAGCATTTTTACCTTTAAAACCTGAGGGTATACCTAGAAATCTCCCTTTTAGGATAGTAGTCCTAATTTCCTCCAGGACTAATAGGAGGGGGTCGGGTAACAGCATGCAATAGAGTTCGTGACCAATACACGCTTTAATTACCTTCATGGGGTGGGAAAGAGTAGAATATGGATATGATGACCGGTGCGTTAATACCACGTGTAGCCCCTCTTTAAGGAGTGTCATACCGGGTATTGCATTGATGTGATCCATATTATTATAAACCTAGGATACCCTTTACTTTCACATGCTTAGATTGTAACTCTATCCAAAATCAAACCCTTTTTCATTAATTGTTTCCAAACATATGTGTACTTAGACTTAAATCCCCTCTTATTTGAGCCCTACTTGTTTGTCTGCTAAAGTTGTACAAATTCACAAAAGTTGTTCGGCCGGGAACCACACTGGTGGATCCTGAGGGGTGCCTAACACCTTCCCCTTAGGATAATTTCAAGCCCTTACCCTATCTATGGTTAACAACGTAGTTATAGATGAACCCCTTAGGTGCCCTAACGCACCTCAAAAATCGTTAGGTGGCGACTCTTCAAAATGTAAAACCCCTTTCCCAAAAGGACGAGTTGTCTCAACCAAATGTCATAAACCCGATCTCCGCGAGGGAAAAGGGTGCGCGACAAATTCCCGACTTTGTTGGGGATCATAGGCTTTTATCATTACAAACCGCTTTGTGAATTTACGCTTTGTTTGATATTTGCACCCTTTACTTTCTCCCTTTTTATGTGCAATTAATTGTTTATCTCTTTCAAGTATTTATTCCTTCCACAAAACTGACATGTTCCTTTGTTTTCCTTTGTAACCGCTTTAAATTATAAATGTTGTATTTACCGCTTTCTTAACTTGCAAATACATGAAAAACCTGCTTTTAATGCTTATTATTGTATAATCATGCTCAACATTCATACTCCGCTCGTACCAAACAAATACTATAGCAACGCTTGATGAGCGGTTGCGCTCTTCCTATATTATTACCCCCTAAATTCGGAAAGGCTTATTTGCGGTAAAACTAGTCGATGGTTCTGTGCCTTTCCCCCTTGAGTTGTCCGCTCAAGGGTACCAGTCTAAAACCCCATAGAAATCTCACTCTGTTGTATTGTTGCATGCATCATGGTCAAACCTATCCAAGCTAAAGTGTTGTCCGCACGATAGCTTTTAAGAAAGCCTTGTCCAAAGTCCACTGGGGTTCCCTAAACCCAAACGGACATCATCACGTTCTATGCATATATTTGGAGAACTAAATGATTCATGCTAATTGTTGATGTTAAATAGTCAAGTCTGGTGGGGGTAAGGGCCTAACATTGTTTGCCTTGCAAAAATAGGAGGCACGAAGTCCCCAGATTCGGCATGGTTACCAACATCCACCCAAAATTGCTGAGTTGGTGGGAAGATCTGCATTCTAGCGACAAAACACTCGTCAAGAAGTATCTGGGTAATCAATCGTCCCTCCTGGACATCCAGCCTAATAACATGAGCGGAGGGGACCGAAGGTGGACATCTAGCAAGAGCATACCTATTGTTGGGACTTCGTGAGTTGGGGAAGCTGTTCGAGGGAGCCAAGAATGCCGAGTCTTGGGAAGGTCCTTCTGGGACCAAGTATATAGGAATGTCTTTCTTTTCTTTATCAATGTAATAAGGCCAATGACCATTAATGACCTTTATTTCCTATTTACTTAATGTCGTTTTGGTATTTGTCTATTTTATTATCAATAAAATGAGGCTAGCATTTTAAATTCTCCAAATCAACTTGTCGCTAGGCCTACCTCGGGCACAAAGAGGTTCCCAAATTAGGACACACTTTACATTCCTGCACTATGTGTGTAAATATTGCAATATTTTTTCATAATCTTCACTGACTTGACTACCTTTTGTTTTTGTTTCTTTTTATTTATTATTCCCCTCCCCAAAGGTTAGTTCGTGCACTCTGGCATCATCAGCTTATCGCACAAGATCCAAGGGCCCTCCACCTACTCCTCCTCCTAGTATCCCTAAAGGCAAGAGTAAGATGGAATAATCCAACAATGCTAGGAGGGAGAACATGGTTGAACGGGTAGAGGCCACTGATGGCCGGGGTATTCGGGTCCTAAATGAGAACATGTCACCGTTTGAACAGAAATTGCTGAAATTTCAAGAAGAACTTGATCAGGTTCAAAATCTGGCCAACCTGCCATTTTCCATCAACGTCCCAGACGTCAACTTCCCAAACGCTCAAAACCCTACACCTCCACAAAATATCCCGAGACAACATAATCATCCCGCACCTCACCATCACTCCACTCCGCTGAATAACCAAACTCTCCCGATACAATGCAATACTTTCCACACCTCAAACAACACTCCACTACTTATCCCAAAACCTCATAACCCCACAAAGGACCATTTTCACGCCTATGACAATCCCATCTACGTGGAAACCGTGCACACTCCACTCCACCTATCCCACACACATCCGAGTCTGATAAAAAGTACCTGCTTATCAAGAACTTGGCCGAGGAACTTAGGAAACTGGCCAACCGGGTTCAAGATGTTGAGGGAATCAAGGGAGTCGAAGGGCTAAATTATGAAGACCTTTGCATATAACCTGATGTCGAACTGCCCGAGGGGTACAAACCTCCAAAGTTCGAGATGTTTGACGGTATTGGTGATCCGAGGGTCCATCTAAGGACCTATTGTGACAAGCTGGTTGGCGTAGGAAAGGATGAAAGAATCTGCATGAAGCTGTTCATGAGGAGTCTGAAAGGAGATGCATTGTCTTGGTACATCAGCCAAGATCCCAAGAAGTGGTTGAACTGGGTAAGCATGACATCTGACTTTATGGACAGATTTAGATTCAACACCGAGAACGCACCAGATGTGTTCTATATCCAGAATTTGAAGAAGAAACCCACGGAGACATTTCGCGAGTATGCTACTCGCTGGAGGTCCGAAGCTGCTAAGGTCAGACCCGCCTTAGAAGAGGAGCAGATGAACAAGTTGTTTGTCGGGGCCCAGGACCCACAGTACTATGAACGGTTGATGATGATTGAGAACCACAAGTTCTCCAATATTATCAAATTAGGCAAGCGGATTGAAGAAGGTATTAAGAGCGGTATGGTCACGAATTTTGAAGCCTTACAAGCTACAAACAAGGCTTTACAGTCCGGTGGTGTGTCCAAGAAAAGAGACGTGGGAGATGTAATGGTTGCACAAAGAGCCAAATCCCCACTCCCATACCAAACTTATCCAACACCTCCACTCACATATCAGTCAACCCCAAACTACCAAGCACCTTCACCTTCATACCAAGCTCCACTACCCACTTACCAAGCTCCACCACCCACCTACCAATCTCCATCACCTACATATCAACCTACTTCACCCAGATACTCACAACTCGCTCCTGTCTACCGTACTTACGATTCTCAGCCATATCATTACCAATCACCCCCTACCCGTCAAAACTTCCCTAGACCTCGTCCTAATTTTGATCGCAGACCTCCAAAACAGTACGCCGCCAGGCAAAAGATCCCGCTCCGAACGTCCGCAACAATCCTTTGCCAGACCATAAGGGTGGAGGTATCCACATGATCGAAATAGAAGATGAGTGGGACCCCGAGGGATCAATCGGGTTGATCGCAGAAGGCGATGATCCAAAGAAACCAGCAGTCACTCTCAACCCGATCATAGTCCAGATTCAACCGCTTGAGGATGCTGAGGTAAATATGTCCATACCTCTTGAGTTTGAAGCAGCGCCACCCGCGAAGACACCAATACCGATTGAAGTTGAGTTCGTGTCTCCAACAAATGCACCCGCACCATTTGAGGTTGCAGTCTTGCCACCCAAGGCGCATGTTCCATTTGAAGTAAGGATAGCCGCACCAATTCCAGTGGCGATGTCGACCACTCCGCCCTTCTATACAAATGTTATCCCTTGGGATTAAACAATCGAGGCGAGAAGGAAAGTCAAGATCAAGACTGAAGAAGTTATTGCAGCGCAGGGTATGACAAGAACTGGCAAAGTCTATACCCCTGAACATCTTGCTGAATCAAGAAAGCATGCTCCAATCGGCCTCCCCTTATTGAGACAGACCCAGATGACCTTTGGAGGAAAGTGCAGGCTAAGGAGTATTCGCTCATCGACCAGTTGAACAAGACGCCGGCACAAATATCCATCCTCTCTTTGCTACAGAATTCTGAGACGCACATGAGTGCTTTGTTAAAGGTGTTGAACGAAGCGTATGTGCCGAACAACATCACTAGTGGAGAAATAGCCAATATGGTGGGCCAAGTGTTTGAAATCCACGAGATCACTTTCCATGAGAATGAGCTGCCTCCTGAAGGGTTGGGCCATAACAAAGCACTGCACATCACTGTGCAATGCGAAGATTATTTCATCACCGGAATCCTGATCGATAGAGGATCCAGTCTTAACATTTGTCCGTTGATAACACTCAAGAAATTGGGTAAAGGGCTGCATGAGATAAAGGATGGGGCAATAATTGTGAAAGCTTTCGATGGATCTCAAAGGTCCACCATTGGTGAGATAATCCTATGCCTGCAAATGGGACCAACTTGGTTCGAGGTTGACTTCCAAGTGATAGATGTGCCAACGTCTTACAACTTGCTGTTGGGACGACCATGGATCCATGTTGCTGGGGATGTAGCATCAACGCTGCATCAGGCAGTAAAGTTCGAATGGAATCACCAGGAAGTGATCATTCACCGTGACGGTAGCAACCCTATATACAGTCGCCAGACTATTCCGTGATCGAAGGAAGAAGAAAGTTGGGTGGATAAACTTACCACCACATTGAACGGATCAATGCTATCGACAAGGACAAATGGTGGGATAGAAAAATCGAGAGTATACTAAACTGGAATCGATACGAGCCTAGCAAAGGGATCGGCAAGAACCTCCAAGGAATCTCCGAACCTATCAAGATCAAAAGCCATGGCACCACTTTTGGTCTGGGGTACGACTATACTTGGCAAGAGTATAACGACTGGTCGCCACCTTGGCGTGGTCCTTACTACCCTTTGGAGCAGCCAATACCGTATCTAGAGCAGACCTTCCAACATGCCAACATTATTTATGGACCAGACGAAGAAGAAGCACTTGCAGCAATAAGGAACTTGTTTCTGGAGGATAATGATATGGACTGCTGCGTTATTCTCGAGGAGGAGGGGGAGGAAGGCCCTTCCATGCTGTGAGCAGAGGGACATACCTCAAGAATTGGCTGTTAGGACAACCAAAGCCCGACAAGCCTCGGGGTAGCAAGGCTAAAACAAGCACTATCCATTGTTTTTCTCACAAATTGATTTTCTTTTTCGCATTTTAATTCATGCAACAATATCTTAAAATGTTCAAAACAATTATTCAATTTATCAAAAGCATTTTCAATTTTTTCTTATGAATCAAATATTTATTGCTATTATTTTATCTCATTACTTTATCTATACAACATTACTATTACTTGTCTTGATGAACCGATGATTGTCACATGCAACGAGGCAACGCAACAAACGGATGTTTATTCAGAGGAAGATGATATACCCAACGAGATTGTCAAGAAAGTTGAAAACTTTGAGAACAGACCTAAGTCCAACCTGGACAAGACTGAAGTTATCAACCTGGGAGATTCAGAAAGCGTCAAGGAGACCCGCATCAGCATTCATTTGTCACCGTTAGGAAAGAAAGAATACACAGAGTTCCTAAAAGAATATGAGGATATATTTGCATGGTCTTATACTGACATGACTGGTCTAAGTACGTCTATCGTGGCTCACAAACTGCCAACCAATCCAATGTGTCCGCCGGTAAAGCAAAAGCTCAGAAAGTTCTAGCTTGATATGAGCTTGAAAATCAAGGAAGAAGTCACCAAGCAAATAAACGCTAAGGTTCTTAGGGTAGTGGAATACCCGACATGTTAGCCAACATTGTGCCAGTACCGAAGAAAGATAGGAAGGTCAGAGTCTGTGTCGACTACCGGGATCTCAACCAGGCCAGTCCGAAAGACGACTTCCCTTTGCCAAATATACACATCCTGATTGGCAATTGTGCTAAGCATGAGCTACAATCATTTGTGGATTGCTTAGTTGGGTATCATCAGATATTGATGGATGAGGAAGACGCTGAGAAAACAACTTTTATTACGCCGTGGAGAGTATATTGTTACAAGATGACGCCATTCGGCCTGAAGAATGTTGGGGCCACCTATATGAGGGTTATGACCACTATCTTCCATGATATGATACCCAAGGAGATCGAAGTGTATGTGGATGATGTTATTATCAAGTCCAAGAAAGCTACTGACCACATAGAAGACCTGAGGAAGTTCTTCAATAGATTGCAAAAATACAATCTGAAGTTGAATCCCGCGAAGTGTGCATTCGGGGTTCTTGCTATAAAACTGCTTGGGTTTATTGTCAGCAGGCGAGGGATGGAATTGGATCCGTCAAAGGTTAAAGCCATTCAATAATTACCACCTCCAAGGAACAAGAAAGATGTGATGAGTTTCTTGGGATGGCTTAACTACATCAGCCGGTTCATAGCACAATCTACAGTTATCTGTGAGCCTATCTTCAAAATGTTGAAGAAGAACGCTGCGACCAAATGAACCGATGACTTCCAAAAGGCTTTCAACATAATCAAGGAGTACCTGTCAACACCACCAATCCTAGTACCACTTGAGCCAGGTAGACCATTACTACTCTATCTTGCAGTGTTAGATGGAGCTTTCAGCTGCGTTCTGGGGCAGCACGATGAAACAATAAGGAAGGAGCAAGCTATTTATTATCTCAGCAAGAAGTTCACTCCGTATGAGGCTCGGTATTCTCTTCTAGAATGCACCTGTTGTGCTTTGACTTGGGTCGCTCAAAAGCTCATGCACTATTTCTGTGCCTACATAACATATCTCATATCAAGGATGGATCCATTAAAGTACATCTTTCAGAAGCCCATGCCCACGGGCAAGCTAGCCAAGTGGCAAATCCTGCTGAGTGAGTTCGACATTATCTATGTGACTCAAAAAACGGTCAAGGGACAGGCACTAGCAGACCACCTCGCTGAGAACTCTGTCGACGGAGAATACGAACCCCTAAAAACATATTTCCCCGATGAGGAGGTATCATTCATAGGAGAAGACATTACAGAATCCTATGACGATTGGAAGATGTTCTTCGACGGAGCAGCAACCTTCAAAGGAGTTGGCATTGGAGCAGTCTTAATATCAAAAACCGGCCAGCATTATCCGGTATCTGCCAAGATCAGGTTCCCTTGCACCAACAATATGGCAGAGTATGAAGCCTGTATCTTAGGGCTCAACATGGCCATTGACATGAACGTCCAGGAGCTGTTAGTGATTGGTGACCTAGATTTGCTAGTACATGAGGTACAAGGAGAGTGGGCAACCAAAAATTCCAAGATACTGTCGTATTTGCACCACGTGCAGGAATTAAGGAAGAGGTTCACGATGACAGAATTTCGGCATGTTCCCAGAATTCAAAATGAGTTTGCTGATGCATTGGCTACTTTGTCCTCAATGATCCAGCACCCGGACAAGAACTTCATTGATCCTATTCCAGTAAAGATCCATAATCAGCCGACTTATTGTGCCCATGTTGAAGAGGAAGCAGACATAAATCCTTGGTTTCATGACATCAAGGAATATTGGGCAAAAGGAGATTACCCAGAGCTTGCGAATCCCACTCAGAAATGCGCACTTCGAAGACTATCCAACAATTTCTTTCACAGCGGAGGAATCTTGTAAATGAGGACTCCCGATTTGGGATTATTAAGGTGTGTCGACGCAAAAGAAGCATAAAAAATACTAGAGGAAATTTATGCTGGGACCTGTGGTCCACATATGAACGGTTTTGTTTTGGCAAAGAAGATACTCCGAGCTGGTTACTTTTGAATGACCATAGAAACGGACAGCATCCAATATGTCCGAAAATGCCACCGATGTCATATACACGCAGATATGATAAAGGTACCCCCAAACGAGCTCCGTGCGACAAGCTCACCCTAGCCGTTTGCTGCTTGGGGCATGGATGTTATTGGACCAATCGAGCCTTCCGCCTCTAACGGGCACATGTTCGTTCTGGTAGCCATTGATTTCTTCACTAAATGGGTCGAAGCAGCCTCCTACAAAGCAGTTACTAATAAAGTCGTGGCCGACTTTGTCCGCTACCACATTGTTTGTCGGTTCAGGATTCCAGAGTCAATCATCACCGATAATGGTTCCAATATCAACATCGACTTGATGAAAGCCATGTGTAAAACTTTTAGAATCGGGCACAAGAACTCTACATCCTATAGACCTCATATGAATGGAGTAGTAGAAGCCGCCAATAAAAATATCAAGAAGATATGAAGCAAGATGATAGAAAAGCACAAACAGTGGCATAAAAAGTTATCATTTGCTCTATTGGGATATCGCACCACAGTCCGCACATCAACTGGGGCAATGCCTTATATGTTGGTTTATGGTATAGAAGTCGTCATTCCCGCTGAAGTTGAAATTCCATCCTTAAGAATTATACAAGAAGCTGAGCTCAGCGACGCAGAATGGGTAAAGAGCCGTTATGAGCAACTAGCCCTCATAGACGGAAAAAGAATGAATGCAGTCTGTCATGGTCAACTCTATCAGAATAGAATGACCAAAGCCTTTAATAATAAAGTCAAGCCGAGACAGTTCACACCAGGGCAACTGGTACTAAAGAAGATCTTTCCACATCAAGATGAAGCCAAAGGGAAGTTCTCCCCCAACTGGAAAGGTTCATACATGGTTCACCGAGTGCTGACAGGAGGAGCACTTATACTTGCAGAAATGGATGGAGAAGTCTGGACAAGACCAATCAATTCAGATGCAGTCAAGCGCTATNAGAAGCATTCACCTAACAAACTGGGGCAGAATTTTGAGGAGGACCCTCAAAATTCCGTAGCAGGAGAGGTTGCAATGTCTTGAACCGTGTCACGATCGTCGGTTAATCTAAAACTATTTTAGATTATATGTTTATGTTATACTTTTACAAAATCATGCATACTTATTCTTGAAACAACTTGTTTAGCAAACACTACCCCAATGATACAAACAGTACCATCAAGCCGAACGAGTCAAGCAAAGCCAGCGGGGATACAAACTAACCTTCCCCCTTTACAAAACTCACGATTTTTCTTTGGATGCAGGCACAAAGAACAAACACGCAGAGAAGTCTCAAATTTCATCAAAATTGCAAATGCCAAAGTTCGATGTCCACACAAAGAACGAACATGTTCAAAATCACAATTCTCGAAACCATCACACTTGCCGGCGTCCATTATCAATACAAATAATGCTCTGTAGTCATAACACTCACAATGTTGCAATCTTCTATCAGCTAAGAATTCCTACTGTCATTTCATTTCCTGTATAAGGATACCTTTCTGCCTTCTGAGGTTAAGCTCTACCTCCATCTGCATTGCATAAGGCTACTATTCTGCCTTCCAACTTGCATAAGGCTACCTTTCTGCCTTCTGAGGTTAAGCTCTACCTCCATCTGCATTGCATAAGGCTACTATTCTGCCTTCCAACTTGCATAAGGCTACCTTTCTGCCTTCTGAGGTTAAGCTCTACCTCCATCTGCATCGTTGCATAAGGCTACTATTCTGCCTTCCAAGGTTAAGCTCTGCCTCCATCTGCATACTTGCATAAGGCTACCTTTCTTCCTTCTGAGACTAAACGATGTCTCCACCTGCATATGCATTCTTGCATAAGGCTACCTTTCTGCTTTCCGAGACTAAATGTTGTCTCCACTTGCATCTACATTCTTGCATAAGGCTACCATTCTGCCTTTCGAGGTTAAGCTCTACCTCCATCTGCATTTGCATAAGGCTACTATTATGCCTTCCAAGGCTAAACGCTGCCTCTAATTTACTTTTCAAAAACAACCACTGTCTCAAGCACTATTTACTTCGCTTTCCTTTCGGGCTAAGATCTGCCCTTTAACTCGCAAGACTAAGTTCTGTCTTGTTAGCATGATACTATTCCATCTTCATGGCTGAAATATCGCCAACCTATCCAAAGGCGTAATCGTTCGGAGGCACCATCTTCATAGCCCGAGAACACCATGTCATGGTCTGAGGATCTCTTTTTAACATTTTGCATATCATTATTCAAAGGCGTCATGGTTTGGAGGCACCATCCTCATGACCCGAGAACATCATTTCATCAAGCAATTCACGACCTAGGACATCATGGTATACGGACGTCATCCTTAACCGTCCAAAGACAACATTCATGGTCCAACGGGAATTTGCATCATGTTTTAATTACGCACGATACATGCTCGTACTGTTTATTTGCAGGAAATCCGGCAAACAACAGACCTCCTGACATGAGAGGTCCTGCTCCAGTTCTCCCAAACTACCCCGTAAGTCGTTTGTTCACCTAACCCTATACTTTGCGTCCGTTCTTATAAAACTTCATCAGTATACTTCGCCGATGACTCATGAACTACATACAACCTGATTCATGTAAAACCAGGGATATGTAGGCAACTCAGAAACCAGGGTGCGGCCTAAATCTTTTCAAACCGCCTCGCTCAGTCAAAGTTGGCCATCATGTCTTTACCCGACTCTTTCATCTTTTTCGGGTAAAGAGGGGCAGCTGTTGATACCCAATTTTTTCCTATATATTTTAAATATGTATAAATACCTTCAAAATGGCATATATATGCATATATAAGCATGCACAAGGTTTTTATAATTTTCCCATAATTTTAAGAGTTTAAATTGATTTATTTCCTCCCTTTTTATTCATAAAATCCACAATAATTATTTCCAAATTATTGTTATGATGATTTATTCATTTAATTTATATACTTATACCAAAATATAATTAATATAATTTTTATGCATTTTTATAATTACATTTAGCATTTTTCAAACTAAATTGCATATAATTGCAATGTTAGCCCATTTTAAGGTATAATTATATCTTATACGTGTAAAATTGGCCCCTATATTTTTAAAATTATAATTATACATTTTAAATCATTTTTGTATAGAAATTATTTTCATAAAACTATTTATTATTTTATTAAAATTAAAATAGGGAAATTGGCTATTTAAATCATAGCCAAATTTGGATTTCAATTATAGCCCAAATTGAACCCACTCCTAGACCAATTTCCTACCCTGTTAACCCGACCCAGACCCTATAAACTCCTACCCAAACCCGGAACCCATCTACCCGGTCTAATCCTGACCGTTGATCCCCAGATCAACGGTCCAAACGAGCCCTTTCCTTTTTTTAATCCTAAAGACCACTAACCCTATATCAATTCTGAGATTCCCCCGCCCCCAAAATCTCTCATATCCTCTCTTCTCTCAACCTAACCTTAGCCTTCTTCAACCACCGCCTCCCTCTTCGGCCATATCCGGCGACCACCTTTCAACCCCAAGCCTCCAATGGTTTCCCCCTCGCCTTGCTCATCATATCTGAGGCCTTCAAGGGCCTTGGGCCATGCCAACTCGTGTCTAGGGTTGTTGTTTTGGTTGTTCATGACTTCTCCGGTGTGATTTTGGGCAAAATCACACCATATTTGCTACGATCTTTGAAGTTTATAGCAGGTTCTTCCGTTTCTATTTGGATTTCCTTTGAAACCCTAGATTTTTTTTAAATCTCTTAGATCTGTGCTATTTTTTAACAATTTAAGTCTGTTTCTTTCTATGTTTTACACTATTCTCAAACTTCTTTTGAAAAATCATCAACTTTAAGCCGTTTTCACTTTCTTTAAAGTTAGGGTTTCTCAGAGTTCTTCCACACTTGTTTAAACTGATTTTCTTTATGTTTAAACCTTTTCCTTGCATATCTTGACTGATTCTATGTTCTTACGGCTTTTTTGACTCGCCTCTGTTAAAAGCCCTAAGTTTTAAATCTTCTTTGTTTTGGTTCTGTGTGTTAGCGTGACTACTCGACTCTTGTTAAGTTTTTGTTGTTACCATACTTCGAATGGTTTTTTACTGAGTCTTTAGCCTACTTGTATCACCTCTGTGTGATTGTATTCATCTGGATTTGTTCATCTTTTGCCTCTTTCTGTCAATATTGTTGACCTTGCCTGTTTGCTACGATTATCTGTCCTTCCCTATTTATATGTTGAAGTATAGAATCATAACCCTATCTTGATTTGATTCTGCTTTCCTTATTTGATGGTTTGATTGAAAGGTTTTCTTTTAAAACCCTAGAATTCTACTAGTCTGTTTAAATTAACTGATTCCATTACCTTATTTGTTGTAGTACTTTCTTTTTTACTGAATCATTCCTTAATTGGAGTTTTATGAACTTAGTCCTAATTGACTACTCTATGCTTACTGAGCCTTGATTCTTTTCTTACTAGTCATGTAATGATTTTCTCTTGCCTTATGTGATACTGGTTCTTACCATTTGAATTAAATTCCCCTAACTTAAGGGAGTACTTGCCTTGATAGCTGACTGATTGATTATGAGTTTCTTAATTACCATGCTACTATGATTCTTACCTTATTTTACTACCTGGTTTCAACTATAAATACTCTAGTCTTTCACTAACACAGACACGAACACTTGGGTTCAAAAACTATCTCTCATACTTAAAAGCTCTCTGCTCCTTCTTGTTACTTAATACTCTCATTGGACTAGCCGGCTGGAAGCCAAGGCTAGTTATTACACCACATCAACCCTATATTCTGTGTTTTTTCTCTCCTTAATTGGTATGTCTTGATTTAATTTCAAGTCTCAAAACTCTATGTGCTCTGCTATTGCTTCAATTCAATGATTTCTTGTCTTGTTCCGCTCTACTATTTGGATGAGTAATGTGTAATTGATGTACTTACTGTTTCATCTAGCATGCCTGTACTACCCTGTTTAACTCTATCCTGTCTAACTTATAACTAGCATGACTAAGGATATTCTCGTTTCTTTCTCTAGTATGTTTCAACCTGATTCTGTTCCATGCTTGATTGCTTGCCTCATCTGTTCTGCTGAGGATTTGGTACAATATGCTTGCTAAGTTGCCTAAGACCCCTAAGTAATTCTAATTCTATCATGTCTAGTATAACTGTGTTCTCACTTGCATGTTCTGAAATCTATGTCTTATGTCTGTGCTATTAGCTGTATGACTAATTCCTTAATCCTATGAACTCTTAAACCTATGTGTGATTCTGTCATTATGTGTTTTTCTAGGTGCCTTATGTGTCCCCTACCCCCAGTCCCTGCTTGTGAGTGTTAAAATTGTTTGGTTCTTGTTTCTTGTTCTGCGTGTACTGTTCTGACCCTAAGATTATGATTGTCTTACCCTCTTCCCTTTCAAACTGTTGTTCACTAAATGAATTCTGCTATTATTCTTCAAAGCTTATTTCAAACAAGTTATTTTCAAAAAGATGTTTTCCCACTTAACTCTTTTCAAATCACATCCTGCACTTCACTTTATTCTTAGACCCTTAAGTTTTGCCCCCCTTAGTGTGATAACTGCTTTGGGACCCTTGAGCTCCCTCTGAACTCTGACACACTAAGGCTGTCACTTCCACACTGCACTTACTCTACTATGACTATGAGATCTTGGTGTGAGCATTGCCCGGGAGCCCTTGAGGTCCTTAGGGAACTTTGACACACCCAAATTATGAGAAAAGATGTGAAATACCATATGGCAATGAGGTTCTAGAGGACTTGGGCCTATCTACAGGCTCCCCATATAATAGCTTCTTATTTTTCTCTATTTCAATTATGTAATTCATGATCCATGGTCTGTAATAACTTATTGTAAAAGAACATTGGGGATGGCTAGTGAAATGAGGAGGGTAGCTATACATTGTCAATGGGTAGATACCACGCCTTAGGACTTTATATGTGTATCCATGTCATATTAGATACCATGTTCCTAGGGTTCCATATCTACGGTCGTCTGTTCTTATGGTGATCACTTAGAAATATTGCTCTTAGGATTAATAAACAGCATCAACAAAGGCTACTTACATGAAAACCCTGTCTTTATAAATTTGCTATTTATACTAGATACCATGCTCTTGGGGTTACTGTTTCAGCATCTCAATTGACATGCATATGCATTTATCATATAGAAATCCTGCTCCTAGGACAACTAATGAACACTGTCGCTATATAAATCTTGCTTAACAACTCTGTAATCTTTTGTGTTCATTTAGAAACCATATCTTAGGAATCTTGCATATTCTGAAACCATGTTGAACATTTAGAAATCCTGCTTTAGGAATCCACATCTAAAATCATGCATGCTTGCTCAGTCACCCATAATTAGACTACTGATGTACGAAAAGGGTATAAAACATTTTCCCCCTCATGTTGTAAACTGACAAATAATTCTGAATTTCTTGCAAAACCTAGAACAACATGATTTAGGTAAAAACAACTCCTGCACTTTTTTTTATAAAAAAACAATTGAATATTATGCCACGCCTAGGCAAGCCTTAGGTAATTAAAGCTATTTAAAATTGGAATGCATTTCTGTCATGGATACTGTTTAATCACCAGCATGTTAAAATCAGTAGGCAAGCCATGACTAGGACTTCCTCTATGATTTATGTGACAAGTTTGATCCTACTATTGTCATTTAGACACCATGCTTAAGAACTGAATCTGGACCTTAATTTGTGTATGAGGCATGCTGTTTATGTGCAATACATGTGGAGGGATACTTGAACCTCTATCTACTTTACATGCTCTCTCTTACTTGCAAGTCCTACTTGTTTATTATATGTCGCCTTAGCATTTTTACCTTTAAAACCTGAGGGTATACCTAGAAACCTTCCTTTTAGGATAGTGGTCCTAATTTCTCCAGGATTAATAGGAGGGGGCGGGGTAACACCATGCAATAGAGTTCGTGACAAATACGCGCTTTAATTACCTTCATGGGGTGGGAAATGGTAGAATACGGATATGATGACCGGTGCGTTAATACCACGTGTAGCCTCTCTTTGAGGAGTGTCATACCGGGTATTACATTGATGTGATCCATATTATTATAAACCTAGTATACCCTTTACTTTCACATGCTTAGATTGTAACTCTTTCCAAAATCAAACCCTTTTTCATTAATTGTTTCCAAACATCTGTGTACTTAGACTTAGTTCCCCTCTTATTTGAGCCCTACTTGTTTTTCTGCTAAAGTTGTACAAATTCACAAAAGTTGTTCGGCCGGGAACCACACTGGTGGATCCTGAGGGGTGCCTAACACCTTCCCCTTAGGATAATTTCAAGCCTTTACCCTATCTCTGGTTAATAACGTAGTTATAGATGAACCCCTTAGGTGCCCTAACGCACCTCAAAAATCGTTAGGTGGCGACTCTTCAAAAAAAACCTTTCCCAAAAGGACGAGTTATCTCAACCAAATGTCATAAACCCGATCTCCGCGAGGAAAAAGGGGGCACGGCAACTTCCCGAATCTTTTTAAGTTGGTGCGATTATAGCAAAATTGTCACCATCATGGAAAGGATATAGGAAGAAAATTCTCCATGATTCTAAAGAACTTTCTTTGAAAGAAATTCAAAAGCACCTTCGAATCGAGGAGGGATAGAGGGAGAGAGATAAGAATGAAAATTCTTATAATGGAAATAATAAAGCCAATGCTTTGAATAAGCCCTCAAACAAATCCAACAAAGAAAAGCAAAGAAAAGGAATTTCTCTTGATCCTAAAATGGATCAAAAGAAATTCAAGAAGTCCAAACTAGGAGGTTGCTATGTGTGTGGAAAACCTGGCCATTATGCTAGAGATTGCATATTTAAGAAGAATCAGAAACCATAAGTGAATTCAACAAAAGAAAATGAAGAGATCGTTGCTACTGTGAGCGAGATCTATGCCATACAAGGCAAAGTTTCTTGTTGGTGGTATGATACATGTTCCACAATTCATGTTTTCTACGACAAGTCCCTTTTTCAAGACTTACAAAGAAGTAACTGATGAACAAGAGATTCAAATAGGAAATGAAGGAAGGTCCAAAGTTTATGGCAAGCGAAATGTTGAACTTGCATTTACTTCGGGCAAAATGGTTACTCTTACCAATGTCTTACATGTTCCCGATATGAATCGGAATCTTGTTAGTGGGGTACTTTTGGATAAACTGGGTATTAAATCTATATTTGAATCGGGAAAATTAATTTTGTCTCGAAATGGTGTCTTTGTTGGAAAAGGCGATTCTACTAATGGAATGGTCAAATTGTCTTTAACTGATGATTTTATTATTAATAATAAGAATTATGCTTCTATTTATAAGTTGGATTCAATTTCTTTATGGCATTATAGATTAGCACATATTGGCCTAAGTACTATGAAAAGAATGGTTAAAATTGGACTGATTTCCTATGACATTGTAACGACCCAGTCCGTCATTACGCGGTATATGCATCTATTCCCTTATTTCTATCTTGTAGTAGCTCGGTTAGACTGTTCGTGAAGTGTTGGGGTTGGTTGGTTCGGGTTCAGAGTGAAAATAGAGTGGATTGAGATACTTAGTCTCTAACAAGAGCTTTAGAGTTGGAAAAGTCAACCCAGAGTTGACTTACTGGTAAACGACCTCGGAATGCGGGTTTTATGGTTCGGAGAGCTTCGTTAGGTGAATTGGGACTTAGGAGTGTGTTCAGAATATTTTTAGGGTGCCCAGTGTAGAATTAGGCTTGAATTGGCGAAGTTAGTATTTTTGGCGAATTTCGGATGATAGGCGAGATTTTGATCCGAGGGTCGGAATGGGATTCCGAGAGTTGATGTAGCCTCGTTATGTCATTTTGGACTTGCCCACAAAATTTCAGGTCATTCGGAGATGGTTTGGTTGGGTTTTTGATCAAATGCGTGTTTCGGAGGTTTTTGGAAATCATAGGCTAGAATTGGATGAGAATGAATGGTTTTGATGTTGTTTTTGGTGTTTTAATGGCTCGACAAAGTTTGAATAACCATGTTTGATATGTTGGTATGTTTGGTTGGGGTCCCGAGGGGCTCGGGCTTGAATTCGGGTGTTAAACGGAAAGTTGGAACCCAAATATGCAGCTGAAGCTGCTGTTGCTGGTGCGATCGCACCTGCGATGCTTGGGCCGCAGGTGCGGATATCGCAGGCGCGAGAAGGATGGCGCAGGTGCGAGGTTTGGTCGCTGGGGCGGAATGAAGATCGCACCTGCGAGGTCGCAGGTGCGAGGGATGGGGTCGCTGGCGCGGGCTCTGGGTTTTAAGTGAAGAACCGTTAGTGCGGTCAATATGTCGCCCCTGCGGGCCCGCTGTTGCGATAAAGATGCCGCAGGTGCGAAAGAGGTCGTAAGGGCAGATGGAGGTCCGCACTTGCGATGTCGCAGGCGCGGGAAGCGTATCACGGGTGCGGGAACTGGGCAACTTAAGTGGTTTTCGCAGGTGCGGTTGAAAGGTCGCACCTGCGAAGTCGCAGGTGCGAGAAAGGCACTGCTATTGCGGAAATTCCTGGGCAGAACCTATAAAAGGCAGCCTTCGCGAAATTTGTCTTCTTTCACCATTTTTACACACGGGTTGGAGGTTTTGAAGGGGTTTGAAGAGGGATTTCGTTGTTTCTTCAAGGAGGTAAGTTTCTTGGACTCAAAACTC